>CANSZD010002895.1:0-129547 GCA_947648045.1 Beta corolliflora
AATAACCTCAATGAAGCTAAAGAAAGTGGATTGTGAGTGGCCGGTGGAGAAAATGTGCAACGGAATCAAGGTATGGAGCAGGGAGAAATCTATCCTACGGTGGTAGATTACAGCTTGTAAATGCTGTGCTCATGTCTATTAGCATCTACTGGTGCCAAATCTTTATATTGCCTAAAGGTTGTTCTTAAGCAAATAAATGCAATCTGTAGACATTATCTATGGTATGGGACATGGGGCGAGTCATAAAGCGGGGTATGTATCCCGGGAAGAGGTTTGTCTTTCTAAAGGTGCAGGGGAGGTCCGGGGGTGAGAAACATCAACCTATGGAACCTAGTTTCTTGTTGGTAGACAAGTTTGGGCCATTGCTCATAAAAAAACAACTTATGGGTAAAATGGGTTCACTCCATTTACATTAAAGAGCAAGATTGGGGTGATTACAGGGGCTCCACAGGGGGCAAGTTGGGTTTGGAAAAGCATATACAAGGCTAAGGAGAAAGTGATGCCATATGTTATGATATGAATGAACAAGTTTACGGCATCGAAATGGTATACTGCAAATTATGCCCTCGAGGCTCGAAGTGGTTATGGAGCCAATGTGTTTGGAATAGATTCTCTATTCCAAAGCATAGGTTTAATCTTTGGCTCATTATGAAGCAAAGACTTCCTACTTAGCACAGGCTTGCCCAATGGGGTGTTACTAGCACAAATACATGCTGCCTATGTGGAGAAGTTGAGGAGACTCACACTCATTTGTTTTTTGATTGTGCATTTAGCTCTCAATGCTTCCAAGTAATTCTTCACTGGTTCGTTGGATATTCAGAGGCCTGTGCAGAATATCTACAGATTTATGAAGTGGATCAGACGAGACTGCAAGAAATCAAGATTTAGGAAAAAAGTCATTTGTCTTGCTGCCAGCAGCTACCTGTTATGCCATATGGAGGTGTAGGAATGATGTACTATGGAATGATACACAACCCCTTGTTGAACATGTCATTACACATATAAAATACACTGTTAAAAATAGAATTGTACAGATTTGTGGGAAAAAAACCAAAGCTAGTGACCTTACATGGTTACTAGGCTTATAGTCTAGTTATATAGCTACTTTGGGGCTAATATGTTAGCCTGGTTAGTTTTTGAGCTTCTTGCTAAAGGAGGGTCCTTCCTAGAAGGTTTGTTCTTTGCTAGATTGCTCTACGTTGTAAAAAGTTTTTTGTGAGCAATATATTTCTTCCTTACGTCTCAAAAAAAAAAACAATAACAATAATAATAATAATAATAATAATAATAATAATAATAATAATAATAATAATAATAATAATAATAATAATAATAATAGCATTAATAATACTAATCATTATAATAATCATCATAATAATCATGATAATAATAATA
This sequence comes from Beta corolliflora, assembly GCA_947648045.1. Lineage (NCBI taxonomy): Eukaryota > Viridiplantae > Streptophyta > Magnoliopsida > Caryophyllales > Amaranthaceae > Beta > Beta corolliflora. Next base: position 1,396 of record CANSZD010002895.1, read on the forward strand.
ATAAGTTTTTAAATATAAGCATAATTTTGAACTTATCTGATCTGATCTGAACTTATCAGATCTGATCTGAACTTATCTGATCTGATCTGAACTTATCTGATCTGCTCTGAACTTATCTGATCTAAACTTATTTTTTCTGATCTGATCTGATCTGATCTGAAATAAGTAAAAATAAGGTGAATTGAACATAGCCTTAGTCCCAAAATGAACTACGTCACTCGGACTCTTCACTTCACATTAAGTACCATGTTTGATCCTCAACACCATAACATGGGTATTGAACACTTCAATGCATCATTTTGGTGAAAATCATGGTAAACTTTCATAAAATAGATTAGTCGAACACTTTGACACATACTCATGCCCGTTCAAGCCCGAGTAATGTATGATATGAATATCGTAAATTCCACATATCATTCTCAAAATAGAGTTGAAAAAGGTAAATTTGCCAAATTTGTAGAGGTGATCATTTGCGGGCTTGGGCGGGTTCCGGGCCGGGCCTAAGCTTAATTTTTTGTCCAACGGACCTAATATGCCTAGTCCAAGCCCTTTTATGCGGGCTTAACTACTTGTCCATGACCCGCCCTAATAAACGGGCTATTAATACTTTTAATTTTTTTTCAAATAACTCTAGTTAAATTCCTTTAATATTTATAGATTAAAACATAATTTTGGTTAAAATAGAAAAAAGTTGATAAGTACAACGTAAGATAAAGAGAAAGTTAAAATTTTCGTAACAAAAATATTAGAGGACGACAAATTATTAATAAATTAAGTTGTAAAGGTAAGAATAAAGATAATTATATGTTACCCAAAGTTATATTAGTGCAAATAAACTATATATATTCCAAAAGATAAAGTTCAGAGTATCTAATTAAGTCATCATTGAAAAAATTATCCCGTACCATTATAATAACTTTCAATTTTGGCTGTTTTGGGGGCATATTTGGACTCCTACAGGTCCGTCATATTTTTCTCCCGAAACTTTCCTAGGAGTTTCGGCATGACTTGTAACGTATCCAGAGTGCATGGGATCCTTTCTATTGCCGTAGAATGCAATTAAATATCCCATTAATATTTTTGCGCTAAAAAACCCCCAAAATGGCCCCAAAATAGTCGTGAAAGTCGTCATATGTCCGTTCTAAGCCATGACATGAGAGTCCTTTGGATGACATCCGATGTCCCTAGGAGGCATCCCATGGACTTCGGTGCTCGGGCCACTGGACCTTCAATTTTGGCAATTTTATGGCCTTTTTCTGATACTATGGACCCGACCATATTTTCTCCTTAAACTTTCCTAGGGGCTCCGAGATGACTTATAATGTATCACATGTGCTTGGAATCTATTATATTGACTCAGAATGCCTCTAAATACCCCATCTATACTTTTTCGGTGTAGACACGAAATGGTCGTGAAAGGTGTTATATGCCTATTCTAGGCCATGTGAGTTCTGAAATTAACATCCCATCTCCTCAGGAGGCATCCCATGACCTCTGGTTCCCGGGTCCCGGGAACATCCAAAAGCATGGATTATATATAACCTTCAATTTTGGCGGTTTTGGGGCATTTTCAGACTTACTCGGGCCCAATAATATTTTACTCCCGAAACTGTTCTAATGGATCCGCCATGGCTTGTAATGTATCACGAGTGCTTAGGACCCTTGCATTTCCTTAAAATAGCTCTAATTAAATACTCCATTTATACTTTTCCCTAAGTAAAAATAAATGGCTGTGAAAGTCGTTATATGCTCATTCTAAGCCATTGGAGTTCTTAAATTGACCTTCCATGTCCCCAACCGGCATCCTATGTCCCCTCCGACGCCCAGACCCCGGGAATGTCTGAAAGCGTGTATTATAACTTTCGATTTTGGCTATTTTGGGAGAATTTTCAGACTCCTCCAGACCCGATCACGTTTTTCTCCCGAAACCTTCTTCGGGGCTCTGGCATGACTTGTAACAATTTCGCGAGTGCTTGGGACCATTTGCATTGCCTCAGAATGCCTCAAAATACCCCATTCATACTTTTCCGATGAAACCCTGTAATGGTCCCAAAATGGTTATGAAAGTCGTCATATGTCCGTTCCAAGCCATGAGAGTCATTTGGAATGACCTCCTATGTCCCAAGAGGCATCCCATGACTTTCGTGCCCGAGCCCTGGAATATACAAAAGCGTGTATTATAACCTTCAATTTTGGCGTTTTTAAGGCATTTTTGGACTTCCTCGGACCCGGTAATACTTTTTCCGAAAACCTTCCTAGGGGCTCCGACATGACTTGTAACGTATCCCGAGTGCTTGTGACCCTTTGAATTGCCTTAGAATACCTCTAGATACCCTATTTATACTTTTTTGATGCAATCTCAAAATGGCCGTGAAATCCGTTATATACCTGTTCGAGGCCGTGAGAGTTCTTAAATTGACCTCTCATGTCCCCATAAGGCATCCCATGGCCTTCGGTGCCCCAACCCTAGGAATGCCTCAAAGCGTGTATTATAATCTTCAATTTCGGCTATTATGTGGCATTTTCTTATTTTATGGGCCCAACCATATTTTACTCCTCAAACCTTCATAGGGTTTCTGGCATGACTTATAACGTATCCTGAGTGCTTGGCGAATGTGGTCATGGTGCCAAAGCCTAATGGCACCTGGAGGATGTGTGTGGACTACACTGATCTCAACAAGGCTTGTCCCAAGGACAGTTTCCCCTTGCCTAAGTTGGATCGACTGGTGGACTCCACGACTGACCATGCTTTGTTAAGCTTCATGGACGCATATTCAGGCTTTCATCAAATCCCCATGTGGTCAGATGATCAGGACAAAACGTCATTCTTTACCGAGAAAGGGTTGTATGGCTGGTTGAGGATGCCTTTTGGCCTCTATAACACTAGTGGAAAAAACATCAAGTGCTTCGGTTAAAAACCCTACAAGTGCTCCGTATTTGACCCGTAGCAGACGTCATACGAGCGCTTGAGTATTTAACAAGTGCTCTGGTTGAAAACCGGAGCACTTAGATTTACAAGTGCTCTGGTTGTCTTAAAAACTGGAGCACTTGTGAATTCTATATGTTCAAAATTCGTCAAGTGCTCCGGTTGATAAGAGAAAACCGGAGCATTTATGAATCAAGTGCTCCGGTTTTTCCCTAACAACCGGAACACTTGACATATTTTTTTTTTTTAAAAAATTTCAGATGTTGCTGTACAACAGTAAGCACTAAGCATACAACAACAACAACAACAAGATTGGCAGGCATACAAAAAGTTAGTCCAAAGCTCGGTTTTAAACAAAAACAATAACGAAGTATCACAGTGAGAAAAATAAGAAATATAGATACATTCTCTATCTTATTTACCATTTACGTATGAGAAAGTTTATCAAATTGATGAATGATAATCCAGTAGAAAAATGTTTAAAAAGCACCTAACTAGCCAGGTGACATAAGGAATGGCAACTCGGAGGAAGCCATACATGTGTACCACTGTTCTCTCTTGACATATAAATGACGTAGGATGGCTTGTGAAGACAAGATGAGTTCAGGATTGCAGGCAAGCAACTTAGGTTGACAAAGGAAGTTCCAGGATCATTCTCAAACCATTGTGCTTCTAAACTGCAAAATTAACAAGGAATATTACAATCTTATTAGGTAAAGAAGAATACAGTTTCAAACCAGATTACAAGTACCAATTAGAGAAGCTAACTCGTGCTTCTTCAGGCCTGCAGAGACAAGCCCCAAACAAAGAAGAATAAAAAAATTAATAGTTCTGATGTATAGGAAGTTTGCCACCTAATCAACACATAGCTAGCAGTTTCATAACAATGAAGCTTGCAGGCATATCCACAAATATAAACATAATTTTTCCTTCACTTTTGCATTACAGGCCATAAATCCTTATTTACTCTAACTTTGCCTATGCTTCCTTGTTTTCAAGGATATGAATTCTACGTGTATTCCATACATCTCCAATTTTATATATTTGTATAGATTTAGTGGAAATGACATGAAGAAGGTCACAAGTCTATTACAATCAAAGTGGAATAGTCTACAACAGAAAGCAAGAAATCTAAACAAAGAACAAAGCGAGTATGTTCATTAAATTTTTATGCAAACAGGAACAAAAAAAAGGAAATTGGTCGTTAAACCAGATTAAGAGTATGTTTTTTGGAAGATATTTTAAACTATACTTCTCAAAAAGCCAATAAAAAAACTGCATTATACTAGGCAAGCTAGCTGAATAATTGACAAACATGCTGCAGAATGATCATGAAAATGGTGGACTATTAGGTGGCAACCTAGAGATGTCTGCATCAATGTAAGTATTGATTGACATCGACCAAGAACCATCAGCACTGGAGCACATAAGACCAACTAGTATATGAGTCACATTTGAAAACAAACAGATATCAAGACCCGTAAGAGCATACCTAGTGAATCTTGACAAATTGACCACTACAAAGCAGCTAAACCATGAAGCTGAGTCTGCAAACAACCATTAAGATAATATTAACAAAAGTATTAAAGGAACATGATATAAGTAGGACGTGCTAATATATTATAACTTATTTGTAATGAGGAGGATTAAATAGCAATAACATCAACTATCAGAAGTAATCAGGTCCATAGAATCCAAGATCACACTCATAATCAAGCCTTCTTTAGGGATCACAATTCACAATTTTACACTGAACAGACAGACACCATAACTTTTTGCATAGTGCATACTAAATAAGAATAATAAGTTATTTTCTCCAACCAGTGGGTTTCAAAGTGGGACTATATGAATTGTGTATGATAGATATGACAAATTCTCTCCATAAACCGTCTTTACATTTCATCAAAATAGCGACTTAAAAACAAAGCACCTCAAAACAAAAGAAAAAAGTGGCGGATTCAACAGGCAATATCTTCGAAATCGACCATCATCTTTTTCTTAAAGATTTTAAGGAAGTGTAAATAAAATTTCTTAGAGACCAAAATGCTCCACAACTACGAAACAAAGTAGTGCGGTATATGTATTCAAGTGAATTCTATGTTGAGAGAAAATACCTGCATTCGGGTAATCAAATCTGCGAGACAAAATGAGACCATATAGTGTGACAAAAATACTTAAAATTGAGTCCCATATGGAGAAGTCATTGGTGAAATTATGTCCCAAGGAACTACAAGTAGTAATAAAAAAGTTACAACCAAAAGTTCTCTTGTTAATAAGCTTTCACCATAATAAAGTTTATTGGACTACATGGTAGCTGGCAATATTTCGTAGCTACTAGAGGACTACAAACATCCTACAAACATCCATTGTATTTGTACAGATGCGCACAACCAAAGGAAATATTATTGCTAATGCAGCTAGAGAGACCCATTAAGCTGAGGAATATAAGAATCACAAAAAGGAAAAATTCATGAAGTCTACAATCCACCTTCAGGACAATTTAACGTGACAGGAAAAAGTCTAGAGAAGGAAAGCTACTGCAAGCTACGGAAGGTTCTCAGAGTCCCCGTACCAATGACCAATTCTTAGATAAATTCCATCTCGTATTAGATCTCAGGCCTCTTCTTCAACTATCCTTTTGCCTAAAAACAGTTCGTATTTGCTTGCCACACATAACCTCAACAATTAACTCTAGTTCTTAAAAAAAAAAAACATCACATTAGAACACATGCAGGATATTATATATAATCATTCTCAAATCCAACCAAATGTTCAAACTACAGTCAAAGTATAGCACTATGAGCATAAAAGACTTGAGGTAATACATCAGTCACCACAATTTGCTAAAACTTTCCACAAGCCTACATGTGAGATTAACAAATATACGTATAAAACTTCTTAACAAACTGATATTATTCAACAATTAAGATATTCAAACCACATATATTTAAGTAATACATCATCCACGACCAAACAAAGGTAAAATATAAGAAACTTCATCCAGTGATGCAAATTAATTGAACTCGGATAATGAGATTCATGAAATATGTAAACTAAAAAATAAATTACCTCTCAGTAATTATACTCGCCTCCGACGCTGCTAAGTCTCAAAATGTTTAGACCTATAACTATTAGGATTCTGCTCCGCACTTCTCCCTTCTGCTTCAACAAAATTTCGGAAATTCAATTCATCAACGTTGAATTGCAAGCATAGAAAACCCTAATTTATGAAAAATTGAAGAGATAGAGAGAAATAAGAAACCTCGGTGAGAAGAGGAGTGAGTACCAGCAACGACATATATTCGACATCGTCGTCTTCTTCTTCCTAATGATGAGGTTTTAAAGACCTCACCATTTTTAGACAGATAAAGCTCGAAGGATTAGAGTAATTGCGGATGAGACGAAAAAGGGTGCCCTAGAAAGTAGAAACTAGAGGGAGAGGAGAGAGAAAAAGCGCGAGAAAGATGCAAGAAAGATTAGAGTAGAGAATTAGGGATACTTGTTGAGATCTGTGAACAAGGAAATAGAGAGAGGGCGAGTTGAAGAGCATCATCAATAATACAGGAGAAATAGGGAGAGAGGAATAAAACAAGTTTTCCAGCGCAATTAAAACAAGTTGGGCTGAGAATAAAACAAGTTTTCCAGCGCAATTAAAATAGACACAAAAACTGAAGTGCTCTGGTGAAACGGAGCACTTATCAATTTTCACAAAAAAAATCAAATTTAGGTGTGTCAAGTGCTCCGTTTTAAATATAACCAAAGCACTTGTAAAGTAGCATATGAAGTTTTTTCCACTAGTGTAATGCGCCGGCCACCTTTCAAAGATTGATTAATACTGTCTTTCAGCCACAGTTGGGAAGAAACATGGAAGCATATATTGATGATATGATAGTCAAGAGTCGGCAAGAGGAAGGTCATGTTGGTGATTTGAGAGAAACTTTCGAAACTCTCAGAAAGTACAAATTGAAATTGAACCCCAGCAAATGTGTCTTTGGAGTTTTGTCTGGGAAGTTCTTAGGCTTCTTAGTAGATCAGAGGGGAATAGAAGCCAACCCTGGGAAGATCCAAGCTATCCTAGACATGAAATCCCCGTCAAAGATAAAGGAAGTTCAACGATTGACGGGTTGCTTAGCTGCCCTTGGACGTTTCTTGTCTAAGTCGGGCGACAAGTGCCAACACTTTTTCGCTACTATCAAGAAGAAGGCCAAGTTTAAGTGGACAGCAGAAGCTGAGCAAGCACTTCAGCAAGTCAAAGATCACCTTCGTCAGCTCCCTAGATTGGTCAGTCCAGCCGAGGGGGAAAAACTGTTTGTATACTTGGCTGTGTCCACTCAGGCTGTGAGTGCTGTTCTGCTGGCCGAAAGAGAGTCCGTGCAAGTCCTAATATACTTCGTGAGTCATGTACTCAAGGACGCGGAAAGTAGGTATACTCTGGTCGAGAAGTTTGGATTGGCACTCGTCATGGCCAGCAGAAAGTTAAGGCCCTATTTCTTGGCTCACAGTATACTCGTCTACACTGACCAACCCTTGAAGCAAGTTTTACAAAAGATGGAAGCCGCCGGACGGATGCTGAAATGGGCTGTTGAACTTAACATGTTCGATATATCATTTGAACCAAGGAAAGCAATTAAGGGGCAAGCTTTGGAAGATTTTATAGTTGAGCTTACTTGGCCAACTATAGAACCAATACTTGATCTAGCTGAAGGAAGGAAGCATTGGACGCTCATGGTTGATGGATCGTCCACTGTCAACGGATGTGGGGCAGGGATCATTTGTCAATCTCCAGAAGGAGACAAGTTTGAATATGCGCTAAGGTTCCAATTCCAAGCGTCCAATAACGAAGCTGAATATGAAGCACTTCTGGCTGGGATCAAGTTGTGTAAGGTGGCTGGAGCTCTAGAGATTGAGGCCAGATTGGACTATCTCTTAGTCGTCAGTCAAGTCAATGGAGACTTCGAATGTAAAGAAGCATCAATGAGCAAATATATGCGCCTGATCAAGGATGAGATTGAGCCTTTGAAACGATTTGTTCTCGACCAAGTACCAAGGTCAGAAAATCATCAAGCAAACGCTCTCTCAAAATTGGCCAGCTCGGCAGAAGGTGATACGCCAAGAACAGTGTTTTGGGAAGTTAAACCAAAAAAGAGCATTGATCAAGAACGAATCATGTTTCTTAGCCGAGGGGCAGTTTGGATGGATCCTATAATAGAGTACAAGAAGACAGGACGACTGCCTTCAGACCCTGTAGAGGCAAAGTATGTGAAAGCCCGAGACAAATGGTTTGAACTATGGGATGAGACCCTTTACAAGAAGGCATTCAATCGTCCTCTTCTCAAGTGCATCACCAGGGAAGATGGTCTAGCTAGAGGTTCTGAAGGAACTCCATGAAGGAACTTGTGCATCTCACATTGGGGGAAGAGCATTGGGGAAAAGGCTTTAAGGACTGGGTATTATTGGCCTACCTTAAAGGAGGATGCTCTCGTCTATGCAAAGAAGTGCGATAGTTGTTAGAAACACGAAAATCTGCATCAGAAGCCATCCAATTACATAACTCATATCTTGTTCCCTCTGCCTTTTGCCAAATGGGACATGGATATTCTGGGACCTTTCCCTGTAGCCGCTGGGCAAAAGAAGTTTGTAATTGTAGCTGTGGACTACTTCACTAAATGGATAGAGGCTGAAGCCATGCGGGGTATGACAATGAATGACGTCAAAGGCTTTATTTGGAAGAGCATTATAACTCATTTTGGCATGCCGCAGTCCATCGTCTTTGATAATGGTCCACAGCTTGAAACGCCTAAGCTGAAAGATTGGTTGGCAGAAAGAGAAATCAAAGCCCATTTCGCTGCAGTCGCCCACCCACAAGCCAATGGGCAAGTAGAGTCCTTCAACAAGATTTTGTCCAATGGAATCAAAAGAAAGTTGGATAATGCTAAGGGGCAATGGGTCGAAGAACTACAACTGGTGTTATGGTCCATCAGAACCACCGTCACAAACTCTACAGGAGAAACACCTTTCTTGCTAGTCTACGGCACCGAAGCCGTCTTGCCCATTGAGATTGAAGAACCCACCCTACGAGTCATGCTGTACAAGGAAGATGCCAACTGGGCGGCATTACGCACGGCTTTGGACCAGGTACCAGAAGTCAGGGGCAATGCTTTGCTAAGAATGCAATTGTACAAGCTACGGATGGCTCGTGATTTCAACAAGAGAGTCGCTAGACGACCACTCAAGGTAAGGGACTTGGTTCTAAGGAAGATGGAGGCCGTTGGACGAGCTAAAGAACTGGGAAAACTGACATCAAATTGGAAAGGACCCTATCTGATTGTCCAGGAGGTGCGAAGCGGAACATTTCGTCTCCAAGATATGGATGGACGACCAATACAACGCTTGGAACTCAGACACTTTGAAGAAGTACCACGTCTGACTCAGTTAATCGCCAGGGAACTGGCAAGTAATCCCTCAAAAGTGTCATGGCACAAGCAAGAGAAAAAGAATTGTATAAATGTATCTTGACACTTAGTTAAGCAAAATTCATATAATACAATTTCTGCTTCCTTCTTATCTTTGTTAATGTTCTTTGCTAAGTTAGTCACTTTGGGGCATTTTCACCACCAGTTAGTCTAGTGGTCTAAAAGTAACAGTAACTGGGACAAAATTACAAAGAACAATAAAACGTCCAAAATGCTCACTGACGAACAGCACTCCCTCAAAGAGACCGGTCAAAGTGTAATAAACCTAAAGGTTAAATCACATATAAGGTCAACAAATTGACAAAAATCTCTAGTAAGAGAAATGTCAAGGTCTCTAAGAGAAAGCTTACCTGAAGTAAGCAACCCTTAGTAAAGGAATCTTACTTTCAAATACACAATCGGCTAAGTAGTAAAGACCCTAGTAAGGGATCGCCACTTCACGACGAGCGTGGCTCCCTCAAGGAAGCCGGCCAAAACATGGTTCGTCCATATATCTAAGCCCGTCCTAAATAATTTCATACGACTAAGCCACTGATTGGCCGCTCTCCTTCTTGGGGCAAAGCTCGCCCCTAATACAAGGATGAGCTTAGCACAAGAAGGGGGGGATAAGGCTAAAGACCATGAAACTTTTAGGACGAGTCAAGTCTGTAGGACGAGCCACAATTATGCTCGGCCTCTTTTGAGGAAAGTCAAAGGTCGTCCAAAGGCCAGAACGAACTAAGACGTAAAAACCCTAGTAAGGGTTCGCTACTTCAAGACGAAGGTTGCCTCCTCAACGAAGACGGCTAAAGCATGGCTCGTCCATAAACCGCAATACATAAATCGTCCGCAAGAAACTAAGCTCGTCCTGAACAAAGGAGGTTAGGGTTGCTCGGCCAATATTGGCCGTTTTCCTTCTTGGGACAAGGCTCGTCCATAATACAAGGATGCGCTAAGTCCAAGAAGGGGGGATAACCTCGGAACTTTTAGGACGAGCCAAGTTTGAAGGACGAGTAACAATCATACCCTTTCCTTTACAAACCCCGCAGACCGTCCAAAAGTCAGGACGAGTCTCAATTTATACTCGGCTACATTTTGGGAAGTTTGATGATCGTCCAAAGACAAGAATGATGATAACCCTTTCCGTAACAAAGCTTAAAGTCCGCTCAAAAGTCAGGTAGAGCCCAAAGACAAGTAGGACGAGTCTCATTTGAAGGCCGTCTAAAGACAAGGACAAGAGGCGTCTTAATAGCTTCATTAAGTTGCAAAGACGTCCAAGAAGAGATGGACGAGTCTCAGTTATACTTGATGAAAATTTAAGTGCAATAAAAGAAAGGACAAGCAATTGCCAAAAGGTCATCTCTTTATATACTTGTCAAAATAACTTACAGCTTAGTATAAAACAAAAAGAAGAGACAAAGCTACGATGGCAAACAAGCCAAGAAACCTAGAAAAATAAACCTAAAACTACGCATCTCATTCAGCAGGAGTTTCTCGGTCATCCTCAGGAGACCCGTCCTAGTCCGCAGCCTCTTCATTTGATTCCAAGAATTCAGGAGGCTCTTCAGCAGTCACTAGTGCACGGTGAATGCTCTCCTGAAATTCCAGTCGCCGAACAAAGCTGGGGACCTCATGAAGCTCGGCCAACATCTCAAAAGCCTTGACAGCCCAATCTTTGGAAGTCTCAATGACTTGCTTCAAGCCTTCTTTAGTGTCATTAAAGGCCTGGGCCGCGTCCTTTTGCAGGCGAGCATTCTTCGCCCTTAGAAGGATATTCTCTCTTCTAAGTTGAACATCGGCCAAAAGGGCAGTATCTCTCTCACCTCTCAACTCAGTTGAGATGGTGTCCAAGGCCAGTTTTAATTTATCCTGATCCTTGTACAGTTGGTTGATGGTGACGAGATACTGTTGGTTGTTAGCCTCCAGTTCGGTCGACCGTTTCTCCCAAGCCTCCCTTGATTGACGGTGAAGAGTCTCCGCCATCTCAATGTCATGAATCGCCTTGTCGCCGGCCGTTGTAGCTAGATGGACGAGCTGCTTATTCTCCTTCCTAAGTTCCCTCGCCCACTCATCAGTCAAAATACTGCGAGCCAGAAGCTGGAACAACGAAAACAAAACAATTCATTAGACGAGTTATAAAGAAAAAAAGAATTGTACAAGTACAAAACAACAGCGGCAATAAACTATACCTCAGCAGCAAGTTGTGACATGTAGCCCACATGCCCAGCTGATGCTCCCCTCAACCCCATTATATAGGATTTAGGGTAGCATTTGAACAGCTCCTGCTTGAGCCGGTCTCGCTCAGTTTTGGACATCTTGGCAAAAGCAGCAGAAGACTCCTCTTCCAAGTCTACTGTGGGAATGGCCGCAGATGAAGCTGGTTCTTTGCCCTTATCTTAAAGAGGAGGGGGGATCAGTTCTCTTGATAGGAATAACTATGGCTTGTCTGTTGGACGGACTCATTGACCGTCCGTCGACCCGCACCGACCTAACTCTATTAGGATAATAGGACTCACCCGAAGATAAGGATGCCGTCCTAATGGATAACGGCATCTGAGAGACCAGCTTCGCTACCGAGCCACAGAAGTCGGGTAGGGTGTCGCAGCAGTCTCCGGCTCCGGGAATAACCGGTGCAGCCGAGCCGAGTCTAGTCCGACGTTAGTAGGATCACTGGAATTACATCCAATTGATCGACAGGACGTAATTCTTCTCCTCCACAAATTGGGGAAGCAATGGACGGCTCCTCCTTCGGAACCTTGTCATTTGGAGGAAGCATGGCTTTCTCTCCAACTCCCTTGCCAGACGGAGTAGTCTTCTCCGTTTTCTTTCTTGTAAAGCCCTTAGTCTTTTTGGCTGGAGGCTGATCCACGGCCGTTGTATGTCTCTTCTTGGCTGAAGAAGACTTCCCAGGCGGGGGCTTGTTGGTAGGGGCATTTTTCTGCAAAAATAAACAAGTTATTAACCGGATCGTCCAAAGAACAAAAGCTATAATTAAACTATTGAGCTCCGGATGAGAATCACCCAAGGAAGGAAGGCGTCCAAGTATGGACAACCTCTTTCCTAAGGGAACCTTGTCCAAAGTATTTTTCATGACCAGACGAGAGTGGTGCAAAGCAGGTTGCCGTCCAAAAATCGACATACCAGAATGATCCTCGTCCAAGGCCATCAAAATCACTCAGACGAGAAGGGCCCAAAGAAGGTGGTCGTCCAAGCATGGACGCCTTCCTTCTTCGGGTGATTTTCGTCCAAGAATTGGAAATCAAATTGGACGAGCCCGAATGGTCCTCGTCCAAGGCCATTCAACATCTCAGACGAGAAAGACCCGGAGAACGTGGCCGTCCAAGCATGGACGCCTTCCTTCTTCGGGTGATTCTCGTCCAAATATTTGAAATCGATATTTGACGAGCCAGAACGATCCTCGTCCCAAAAAAAAAAAAAAAAAAAAAGAGAACTTATTTACCAGGGTTTCAGCCCTTTTCCCAGCACTACTCTTGGCGAACTCCTTCCACAAGTTGTCAGTGAACTTGGACATACTGATATCTCCCGTCCAAGAGTGTTTGAGAAGTGCTCTGGCTGAATCTACAACAAGAACTAAAAGGGGTTAGTCCGATCTGGGCTATGGACGAGGCATTTTACTTGGAAATTTTGAATGTATACCTTTATCATCGGCCAACCGCAACCCGGCGGCGACCAAGAAGTTATCGTCATAAAACATCTCTTTAAAGGGTATCCAGTTAGCTGGTCCTTTAAAGGATGCCTGACCCGGCCTGGAATACTCCTTTATTCTAAAGTAGTCCACCACTTCTTCGTCAAACTGGTCCTCCAACTCCAACCAAGACTGCTTTCGCCCAGTATTCGTGACGGCTCGATTATAAAAACGGTAGCCCTCAGTGGCGGAGTCGTTGGCCGCTCGTAGGAAGATGAAGTCGGCTTTCCAGTCGTGCATCTTCGACGGCTTGCCCCAAGCAGTGAGAAAGCCGGGGCGGTTGTGTAATATCCCGAAAATTTAAGCTTAATTAACATTAATAATTAGCTTAATAAATTGTTTAAAATTAATTTATTTATTTAATCACTTCTTTAATATATTGGAAATAAAATAAAAGCAAGTATTTGATAGGATAAGCTAAGTTAGTATAAAAGGAAATAGGAAAAAACTTACTAATTTTGGTAATACAAAAGAATTAGAAAATTTCTTTAAATGGAAAATCACCATCCATCCAATTCATCTTCTTCCTCAAACTCCATGTCCTTGCTCCCCAAGGCTTCTAGAAGGCCTTGCTCCCCAAGTATACTTCACCATTAAGCCTCCATTTGTTTAATGAAGTTTTCTTACTAAAATTACTATAAATAGCATGTTAACCTGACGCGTCGCTACCCTGCCGGCCAGCACGCCGCCTCCTCCGCGCCACCTGCTCGTCGGAGTTCCGACCACTCTTCCCCTTCGCTGCCTGCTTTGTGTTTGTTAACCAGTTGTTATAAACTTTAATTTCCCTCCTTTTATTTTTTTTGAAAAGTTTAAGTTATTATAGTTTGGGCTTAATGATTAATTAACATGACCCATTAGTATGTTATTAGTAGTCCCTACTAGGCTAATTAACTAAACTAATTTAAATTATAATCTTGCTTTTGTAATTTAAAATCTACATTGTAGGTAGTAAATTTAGCTATGCATAAGTGTACTTATAATCTTTCAAGTTCAAATATTGAGACCTAGTATGATTAGATAAACTTAATATTATAAAGTTCACTCTACTTCATGAAATAATCATACAACCTAATTATAGTATAACATAGATTATGAAATAACCACTAGTACTACACCTTAACTACATGAATGGTGTTTTTAATTAATAAAATTATAGTTTCATGCTCATATAGTTATAACTTAAGTTTATCTATTATAAAGTAATACTAATTAAGTACACTTGGACTATAAGTATAATGCTAGTAAGTTTATTATAAATAATGAGTATTTGTAGTTCCACTTTTTAGCTTAATGATATAAATATCACTTTTTAAGTTGTAAATTAAGTAAGTCACTAATTCGTGGGCATTAACTAGTAGGAAATATCACTAGTACAAGGTAGAGTTTAACAATTAGTTAGATAATCACTTTAGTATTAAAAGTATAATTAAGATATGAAAGTTCTATGATCACACCTTCAAGTCATTAAACATGAATTTCCATGAATCTTATAAGTAGTGGTTGTTACTAAATAGTTTTACATAAGTTGGTAACCAAGTTACTAAAGTCAAGAATTATAGTTTACGTAATAAACGGTGATGATGAGGTTCCATAACCTTTAATTCATATTAAAGTACTTCCTATAATAGGCACATGATGGAAATGGATCGTAGAGCTTAAAATCTAGAATAAAATATTAATAAGTCGTTCTTTATTAATTCTTGAATAGATTAGAAAGGAAAAGGGATATTACAAGCCTCCCCCGGCTATCAAGTATAATAATCGCGACTCGAGGTAACGTCTACTGCTAACACCCGCACTCCCCTTCCAACAATGTTTTATGACGCTTTTGTATAATGTTTTGATAATATGTATTTATGGTGTGCGGGATATGAAATGTTTCACTATGCAAATTTTGTTTATAAATGATTTGGTATGACGTTTATGCAATGACTTTACGATGATTTCTGAAAAGTACTAAAATACACGAAACATGATAAATGAAAGTGAAAGATGGTTCATGGTAAACTATGTTCTCTGGGCCGTGCACGTGTCATTCTGGTCTATGGCGGCAACGCCACCTTCTGATGGGGGACAACGTCCTCGGTGGCACCCGCATTATGATGCGGGACAAAGGTCCTCGGTGGCTTTGCCTTATGTTATGATGTATGGCTTTATGCCACCTTCTGATGGGGGACATATGTCCTCGGTGGCTTAGCCTCCTGTTTTACTCGCCAAGTAACCAAAGGAAGATTTTCGATAATTAATATGATAAAATGATGAATGACAACATGAATCCTTCTTTTAAATTCTTGATCTGAATTATATGTTTATGAAAAGGTTTGACTATATTCTCCCTCTCTGTTTGCAAATAAAATGAGTTGAAATGAATTTACGATGTTAGAGTAGTATGTTACTGGGCCTCGGCTCATGACGTTTTGCTTTTCTAGTTTAGGTACCGATGGGGATGACGGAATGGCTTAGCAGTGAGGAATTGATATTAAAATGACTCAGACACTTATAGTTTTTGTAACCTAAGTTACCAGTTAGTTTAATTAACATTAACTATTATGTTTTACTTTAATCTTTATATAATCTAGTATGTTTAAGTTTTCACATTATCATATGTTAGAATTCTGAAAATATGTCGCCTTGTATTTTCCTAACGGAAAGTACAGCAGTAACGCACCGACCAAGAGCTAAGTCTTCCGCTGCTAATAAACAAGATTAATTAACCTAATAAAGATGCTTAGAGGTCGGGGCGTTACAGGTTGCAGATGCTGAGCCATGTTCCGTCCACAGCCCCTGGAACCTTAGCCGCATAATGTATGTGGGTGAAGGCATGGAGAGAAAGAGCCAGTTCGCGTAGCTCGCAGACGGCTATGAAGGTCAGCACGTTGTGCCAGGCATTAGGCGCCAACTGATTATGGCCGATGTTGTAATACCTTAGAACCTGTTCTATAAAATCGTGGAGGGGGAACCTCAATCCCGCGTCCAAGGCTAGCTTGTAAACGGCAAAGTGGTTCTTGGGAGCACTCAGAATTGTGGCCTCCTTATTAGGAATGACGAAAGAGAAGCCCGGCATGGGCATATAAGTGGACAAGTAGCTGGGGTCAGGACCTATCTTTTCTAATAATTTACGATTGACTAAGATAAAGCCAGGGTCAGAAAGGGGACCTAAGCGTCTCCTAATCTCATACGAGGTAGTGGAGGGTTCGTCCGACTCTTCGGCAGCGCCGGATTCACTCCCGTTATTGTCCTCGCTGGCTTCCTCCATATTGATGTCCCTGCCAGAAGGACTGGCCTCGGGGTTTATTTCAGGATCTTCAAAACTGTGGTCAGGGGAAGGAGGCCCGCCCAAAGGTTGAGCACTTTGGGCCTCCCTCGTCTCATCCGGAACTCGCCCAAGAGATTCCTCCATTTCGTAACTATTCGTCGGGAGTATTACCCTGGGTCTTAGACGGGCCGTTTACTTGACGCGCGCCAGATTACCCTGCACATGTAAAGACTGGGTTGTCTGACTTTGCCGGCCAAAACCATAAAAAAATATATACTCGGCCCGAATATGCCCAACTCTAGAATGTGCCGAAGAAGAAGTACTATTGGTTCTAGGGTCATGACCAACTCTTGGGCAGCCACGATTATTCGGCGAAGAAGAGGAATCCATTTTATTGCTTTTCTAAGAATAAATAAAGAATAAAGAAAAACAAAAAGAAAAAAGGAGAAGAAAAGATACCTGACGAAACGCTTGGACGGTTCGGTGAAGAAACCGGGAACTAGACGATCTCTCTCTCTAGAACCAAAAACGCAGAGTCTCTCTCTCTAGAAAATTTCGCTCTAAGTGTGAAATGGTTAAATGAAGGCAAACAAAGCACTTATATAGGGGAATGAAAAAACCTGCTGAACCGGTCAAAAGTGACCGAGAATGATTAAAACGGTCGGCTATGACCGGTAAGGCCCAAAAAAAAGGCGCGTCTTTGCCTCTTTTTTGAATTTGAATTAGCTACCTCGGGTAAAAGGGTCTTAACCGTCAGATAGGTCAACGGTAAAAACCTCTTTTAGGGGCAAATGTTGTAGCCTAAAATATCTAAACAAGTATATAGTAATATTAATAGTAATAGTAATCGTATAAAGTAATATTATTAATAATAATAATAATAATAATAATAATAATAATAATAATAATAATAATAATAATTACAATAGCAATAATAATAATAATAATAATAATAATAATAATAATAATAATAATAATAATAATAATAGCATTAGTAATACTAATAATTATAATAATCATCATAATAATCATAATAATAATAATAATAAGTTTTTAAATATAAGCATAATTTTGAACTTATCTGATCTGATCTGAACTTATCTGATCTGATCTGAACTTATCTGATCTGATCTGAACTTATTTGATCTGCTCTGAACTTATTTTTTCTGATCTGATCTGAAATAAGTAAAAATAAGGTGAACTGAACATAGCCTTAGTCCCAAAATGAACTATGTCACTCGGACTCTTCACTTCACATTAAGTACCATGTTTGATCCTCAACACCCTAACATGGGTATTGAACACTTCAATGCATCATTTTGGTGAAAATCATGGTAAACTTTCATAAAATAGATTAGTCGAACACTTTGACACATACTCATGCCCGTTCAAGCCCGAGTAATGTATGATATGAATATCGTAAATTCCACATATCATTCTCAAAATAGAGTTGAAAAAGGTAAATTTGAATTAAAGCGGGTATTGGATTTGAGGTCTCTAAAAAATGGGAAGGAATTATCCAGCACCATTTAGTTTGTTGTTGTTCTCGGAGTGTTCTATTTTGGGGCATCTTTGGAGTGTACAATTTCGGAGTATCTAATTAAGTCATCTTTGAAAAAATTATCCCGTACCATTATAATAACTTTCAATTTTGGCTGTTTTGGGGGAGTATTTGGACTCCTACAGGCCCGTCATATTTTTCTCCCAAAACTTTCCTAGGAGTTTCGGCATGACTTGTAACGTATCCAGAGTGCATGGGATCCTTTCTATTGCCGCAGAATGCATCTAAATACCCCATTAATATTTTTGCGCAAAAAAACCCCTAAAATGGCCCCAAAATAGTCGTGAAAGTCATCATATATCCGTTCTAAGCCATGACATGAGAGTCCTTTGGATGACATCCGATGTCCCTAGGAGGCATCCCATGGACTTCGGTGCTCGGGCCACTGGACCTTCAATTTTGGCAATTTTATGGCCTTTTTATGATACTATGGACCCGACCATATTTTCTCCTTAAACTTTCCTAGGGGCTCCGAGATGACTTATAATGTATCACATGAGCTTGGAATCTATTATATTGCCTCAGAATGCCTCTAAATACCCCATTTATACTTTTTCGGTGTAGACACGAAATGGTCGTGAAAGGTGTTATATGCCTATTCTAGGTCATGTGAGTTCTGAAATTAACATCCCATCTCCTCAGGAGCCATCCCATGACCTCTGGTTCCCGGGTCCCAGGAACATCCAAAAGCGTGGATTATATATAACCTTCAATTTTGGCGGTTTTGGGGCATTTTCAGACTTACTCGGGCCCAGTAATATTTTACTCCCGAAACTGTTCTAATGGATCCGTCATGGCTTGTAATGTATCACGAGTGCTTAGGACCCTTGCATTTCCTTAAAATAGATCTAATTAAATACTCCATTTATACTTTTCCGGTGCAACAGCGAAATGGCTGTGAAAGTCGTTATATGCTCATTCTAAGCCATTGGAGTTCTTAAATTGACCTTCCATGTCCCCAACAGGCATCATATGTCCCCTCCGACACCCAGACCCCGGGAATGTCTGAAAGCGTGTATTATAACTTTCGATTTTGGCTATTTTGGGGGCATTTTCAGACTCCTCCAGACCCGATCACGTTTTTCTCCCGTAACCTTCTTAGGGGCTCTGGCATGACTTGTAACAATTTCGCGAGTGCTTGGGACCATTTGCATTGCCTCAGAATGCCTCAAAATACCCCATTCATACTTTTCCGATGAAACCCTGTAATGGTCCTGAAATGGTTATGAAAGTCGTCATATGTCCGTTCCAAGCCATGAGAGTCATTTGGAATGACCTCCCATGTCCCAAGAGGCATCCCATGACCTTCGGTGCCCGAACCCCTGGAATATCCAAAAGCGTGTATTATAACCTTCAATTTTGGCGTTTTTAAGGCATTTTTGGACTTCCTCGGACCCAGTAATACTTTTTCCGAAAACTTTCCTAGGAGCTCCGACATGACTTGTAACGTATCCCGAGTGCTTGTGACCCTTTGAATTGCCTTAGAATACCTCTAGATACCCTATTTATACTTTTTTGATGTAATCTCGAAATGGCCGTGAAATCCGTTATATACCTGTTCGAGGCCATGAGAGTTCTTAAATTGACCTCTCATGTCCCCATGAGGCATCCCATGGCCTTCGGTGCCCCGACCCTAGGAATGCCTCAAAGCGTGTATTATAATCTTCAATTTCGGATGTTATGTGGCATTTTCTTATTTTATGGGCACAACCATATTTTACTCCTCAAACCTTCATAGGGTCTCTGGCATGACTTATAACGTATCCTGAGTGCTTGGGGCCCTTTGCATTGCCTCATAATCTCTCTAAATATCCCATTCATACTTTTCTAGTGCAACCTAGAATGACCTTGCAATGGCTGTGAAAGTCGTCATTTGTACGTTCCATGCCATGGAAGTCCTTTGTAATGACCTCCCATGTACCCATGAGGCATCCCATGGCCTGTTGTGCCTGGGCTCCGGGAAAGTCCAAAATCGTGTATTATAACCTTCAATTAGGGTTGTTTTGTGCTCTTATTCTGATTCTACGAGTCCAACCATATTTTTCTCCTCAACGTTCCTAGGGGGATCCAGGATGACTTATAACGTATCCCGAGTGCTTGAGACCTATTGTATTGCCTCAAAATATTTCTAAATACCCCATATATTTTTTCCGATGCAACCTCGAAATGGCGATGAAAGTCGTTATATGCCTGTTCTAAGTCATGGGAGTTCTTAAATTGGCCTTCCATTTCCCCATGAGGCATACCATAGCCTCCGGTGCCCGGGCACCGGGAACATCCGAGAGCGTGTATTAACCTTCAATTTTGACGGTTTTTGGGGCATTTTCGGACTTACGTGGGTCCAATGATATTTTTCTCCCGAAACCTTTCTTGGGCTTCGACAAGACTTGTAACATATCTTGAGTGATTGAGATCCTTTGCATTGCCTTAGATAGCTCTAGATACCACATTTATACTTTTTCCAATGCAACCTCAAAATGGCATTGAAAGCCGTCATATGTTCGTTCCGAGCCAGTGGAGTTCTTAAATTGACCTCCCATGTCCCTAGGAGGCTCCAGTGCCCAGGTCACCGGGAACATCTTAAAGCATGCTTTAACCTTCAAGTATTGGCTGTTTTGGGACATTTTCGTACTCCTCCTTGCCCGATCATATTTTTCTCCCGAAACCTTTCTAGAGGCTCTGCCATGACTTGTAAAGTATCTCGGGTGCTTGAGACCCTTTGCATTGCCACATAATGCCTCCCAATACTCCATATTTATACTTTTCCAGTGCAATCCGGAATGGCCCCGAAATAGATGTAAAAGCCATCATATGTCCATTCCAAGCCATGGGAGGCCTTTGGAATAACCTCCCATGTCCCGAGGAGGCATCCTATGGCCTCTGGTGCCCGAGCCTCGGGAACGTCTAAAAGCGTGTACTTCCTCCGTCCCAAAATTGTGCTAATACTTTTCTTTTTTTATTTGTCCTATATTAGTTTGATTACTTTCATTTTTAGCATAGTCTCACTTTTATTTTATTAGTTTTCCAACGCCACTTTATCATCAAAGTAAAAAGTACATGTGTCCCCTACTTTACCTCTTTTTATAAAAATACTCAACTTTCTCTCTCATTCAATACAAAATATTCCACTAACTCCTATCACATCTACCTTTTAATAGAATAACATCTGATAATTACACATCAACTTATCCTCTTAAAATACGTGTCAAACCAAGTGTACAGATTTTGTGAGACGGAGGGGGTATTATGTAACATTAAAATTTAGCAATTTTAGGGGCATTTTCGGACTTCCGAGTCCATCCTTTATTTTCTCCTAAAACCTTCTTAGGGGTGACGACATGACTTGTAATGTATCCCAAGTGTTTGAGGCCATTTGTGTTGCCTTAGAATGCCTTTAAATAACCCATTTATACTTTTCCGAGCAACTCCGTAATAGCCCCGAAATGTTTGTGAAAGCTGTCATATATATGTCTGTTTCAAGCCCTGACAATTCTTAAATTGACCTCTCATGTCCCCAAAAGGCATCGCACGACCTGTGGTGCCCAGTCCCTAGGAACATCCAAAAGCATGTATTATAACCTTTAATTTTGACTGTTTTGGGCATTTTTAGACTCCTCCAGGCCCGGTCATATATTTTTCCCAGACCCTTCCTAGGGGATCCACCATGAATTGTAACATATCTCTTGGTGCTTGGGATCCTTTGCATTGCCTCAAAATGCCTCTAAGTACCCCATTCATATATCTTATTCCGGTGCAATCCTGGAATAACCCCAAAATGGCTATGAAAGTCGTCATATGTCCGTTCCAAGTCATGGGAGTCCTTTGGAATGATCTTCCATGTCCCCAAGAGGTATCCCATGGCTTGTTGTGTCCGGGCCCCGGGAATGCCCAAAAGTGTGTAATATAACCTTCATTTCGGCTGATTTGTGGCCTTTTTCTGATTCTACGGGCACGACCATATTTTTCTCCTCAAACCTTCCTAGAGGTTTCGGGATGACTTGCAACATATCTCGTGTGCGTGGGACCTATTGCATTTCCTCATAATGCCTCTAAATACCGAATTCGTAATTTTCTTGTGCAACTCCGAAATGGCCGTGAAAGCTGTTATATGCCCGTTCTTAGCCATGTGAGATCTTTAATTGACCTCCCATTTCCCCAGGAGGCATCTCATGGCCTCCAGTGCCCGGGCCCCGAGAACGCCCGAAAGTATGTATTAACCTTCAATTTTGACAATTTTAGGGGCATTTTCGGACTTCCTCGTGCCCAATAATATATTTCTCCTAATTTCTAGGTCTCGAGCGTGACTTGTGATATATCCCTAGTGATTTGTACCCTTTGCATTGCCTCTTTAGATACCACATTTATACTTTTCTGATGCAACCTCAAAATGATCGTGAAAGTCGTCATATGTCCGTTCCAAGCCATGGAAGTTCTTAATTTGACCCCTCATGTCCCTAGGAAGCATCCCATGGCCACGGGTGGCCGGCCCCATGAACGTCTGTAAGCGTGTATTATAACCTTCAACTTTGACTGTTTGGGGCATTTTCGGACTCCTCGTTTCCAGTTTTATTTTTATCCCGAAATCTTCCTAGGGGATCCGCTATGACTTGTAGCATATCTCGGGTGCTTGGGACCTTTACATTGCCACAAAATGCCTCTTTCTCCATCTATACTTTTCTGGTGCAACCCAGAATGACCCTGAAATGGTTGTGAAAGTCCGTTCCAAGCCATGGGCGTCCTTTGGAATGACCTCTCATATCCCCAGGAAGCATTCATGGCCTGCTGTGTCCGGGCCTCATAAATATCCAAAAATGTGTATTATAACGTTCAATTTCGACTGTTTTGTGGCCTTATTATGATTCTACGGGCTCGACCATATTTTTCTCCTCGAACGTTCCTAGGGCTCCGGGATAACTTTTAACTTATCACGTGTGCTTGAGACCTATTGCATTGCCTCAAAATACCTCTTAATACCCCATATATCTTTTCGGTGCAACCTCGAAATGACCGTAAAAGCCGTTATATGTCCGTTCTAAGCCATGGGAGTTCATAAATTGACCTCCCATGTTCCCAGAAGGCATCTCATGGCCTCCGGTGCCGGGACTCGGGAACGTCCAAAAGTGTGTATTAAAATAGTCCGAATTCGCTCAAAGTCTCACCCGGTTCGAGAAAATTAAATCCAATCTGAATGCATTCTAAGTGATCCTAGTATAAATAAAAGTGGATCGAATATGGAGTTATGATCGATAAGATCCATTGTGATTTCCAATCCACACATTATTCTATTATTATAAACTTCAAATGAGTTTCAATTATGGGATTATATATATATAGAGGTAAATATCATATTCTTAAATTAAATGTTGAGTAGTGAATCTTTTATGATATTGAGAAGCTGAAAGAGGAAGTAAATATGATTAATTTCGATTGGACTTTGTCCATTTGCGATAAAGGAGGATCCCGGATCCGTGCAGATATCGTTAAACAGTGTATAAATACACACGTTCTATACCTTGTAGTAATACAATTAATTGCGATTGCACTTTGTCCATTTTAATTATGCAAGTAAACATTTCTTCCACGCAATTGTAGTATAATCAAAAGCTTCCACAAAATTGTAGTTAATTCAGCAAAACTCTTTTTCTTGTGATAAAAAGGCCCGGGCTTCCCTGTCCTTTCATAACTTCTGAGGTTCGGTCTTTCTTCTCTATTGATTACTTCTTTGTTTATACTTTTGTGGGTTTCTGTTTACATTTTCTAATCACTCTCATGTCTTCTTTATATTGTAAGTCACATTTTATTTTGAGTTATCCCAATAATTAGTTTCTTTTTCATTTTAAATTATCAAAACTCTGAATTTTCACAATTATTATGAATAAGTTTCTTGTCATATACATGCCATCCCTAACAACAATACTCGTTTTTCATGTTTATTTGCAAAAACCGTCGTTTATTTGAAAAATAAATTTAAGCCATAATGCTATTTTGCTAAAATGAAAATGAGAAATATAACGAGCTAACAAAATGTTTTTTGTAATGAAATGAATGATACGTAATCAAGGATGTTAATTTGAGAAAATAGCTTCACTTTTTTGTGATGTCAAGAGAAAAAAAGAAGAAGAGAAAATAGCTCATTTTGAAGCCAAACGAGTAATACAACTAGTATCAAATTTGCTCATTTAAGTAGAGTACTATATTCAAAATAAAGTAAACGTCAAATTTTATGTCAAAAACTTTTAAATAACAAGGTGTATTGTATGTAATACTATTTAGAGCATATTCTCTTCTAAGATAAAACAACCGAATGAATTAAATTATAACTAATTAATAAGAATGATAATAATTTAGGAAGCGAACGGGCGAAAATAAGTTCTGGGAAATGCACCTTAGTCATATCAAAATTACATGAAAGTCATCCTTTTTTGGCATTGATTTCATACACTTGGGAGTGGGGGAAAAGGTAAGGGAGTCTCACCCTAAAAGTGCCTCTAATGGGGTTAAATCCCTCACATTCGAGTTTGTCAGACACAAATCTTACAACTAGACCAAGTACCACATGGTATACCATTTGTCTCAAATCAATTAAGCCTACTATAGATCATAGCCGTATAGACGATGTACCCGTTGGCCGTTGCATACAATACCTACTGAAGGCTAATTCTCAACACATTTTACACCCGTACACGTTCGTGCTTATGCATACACAACATAAAAATGAAAGGAAGATACCGGGGTTTAGCATAGAAATCAGGGAAAAGAGTAGACATGCGTTGTAGCACACTCGTGACTCGTGAGATATCAAGATATCTAGTACTAGTAACAGATTTGTTTACTCAACTACGATTCCCAAATTTTACATCAAAATCTCTCCGTCATTTCTGTTTGCTTTACTCCAAAACATTTTGACGTACTAGTAATTACCTATTTTTTTTGCAGGATTATCGCATCACACCTACAGCGCAAAGATGAATTCTCTTCCACTAAAAATCAGCTCCACCTTCTGTATTCTCATTACTCTCTTCATCTCAATCAAATGTTCGAGTTCGTTAGCACCTCAAGAAGAACAAGATTTAGTGACGAAAGTGTGCAAACAAACACACTACTATGACTTATGCATGACAATCTTATATCCAGACTCACGAAAGTTTACAACTGATACCAAAGGCCTTGCAAAGATTGTAATGCAGAGAGATTTGACGGTCTCTAAAGAAATTCTTAATGCACTCTTAAGTTTGGCTCATGACAAAGGCAAATCGCGGTATGTAAGAGAGAAATGCAGCAAGTGTTCTGAGCATTACAAGGCAATTGTGGTCACTCTTCTTCCAAATGCTACAAAAGCTCTTGATTTTGGTAAAAAAGATGATGCAATACGAGTTCTTAAGTCTATAGCATATTATGCTAAGGCTTGTAATGATGAATTCTCAAAAAGGGGTATGAAAGAACCATTTGAAAATATGAGTGTGCATGATATGTCTATGCTTGTTGCAGACATTGTCAAGCTCATAACTTAATTTTTTTATACTGACTGTGGTTCTTAGTGTTCTAAGGTCCTTTAATTGGACTGCTTGTGACTAATAAATTGGGACTTTGTGACTATTAAAAATGAAGTTCAGTTTTAAGCTCGTTTTGCGTTCACTTATGACTTATGTGCTCTCATTCTATGTCCATAAAATTTGTTATTTTGGTTGCAAAAGGGTTTATAGGTGATATAAATACTTCCTCCTCTCCCCTCTCTCCTCTTCCTCCAAAAAAAAACCCCTTATTTTTTCTTCTAGTTTGGGGCTACCATCATCCTTTCGATGGTGGTAAGCCCCCAATTCTTCTTTTTTCTTCTAGTTTTCATTGTTTTTGTTATTAATAATATTTCATTCTCTCTCTTTTTGAGAGTTTTCTACCCAATTTTTGGGTTATTTCTCTCCTCTTATGGGAGTTTGGAGTTTAGTTTTAGTCTCTTCCCACGTGGAAGTTTAAAAATTGGTATGAGAGATTGTTCCTATTGGTTGAAGTTCAAGACCATCAACATCGAAGTATTGAAAATTCGTATGCGGTCAACCTGGTTAAATCAAGAATCTTCTTCCCCAAACTATGTCAGAATGATAGATTTCCCCATCAATAGCTGCGTAATTCAGCAAATACAAGGGGGCTGCGCTGTATTGCTCGATCTGGTTCATTGTAGTCTCTTCGAAGACGAATTTGATTTGATCTTGTGTGATTATATCTTGTTTTTCTTTAATACTTATTGTAGATGCCGTTTGGCCTTCATTTAATGAAATTTCTCTTTCAAAAAAAAAAGGTAATATAAATACTTAAGCTAAGTGTGATGCGCCGCACTCCTATATAATATGATAGAATTTACCAATATAATAAATCCTTCATCACTTCTTCGCTTGAAATTGAGTTCGAAATGACCCAAAAGATCTAGCAATTTATCAATTTTCCAACATTTCATAAAGATTAAGGAGATTGCAAACGAATTTCGGGTATAATGGTGGACTAATTTGTCCGTAACTGACCCAGAATTGAGGAGATGAAACACGAAGAGGAAGAGAGAGATGAGAGAGGAGAGGAAGAGGGAGAAATGGGTTTTGAATGAATAAAGGCATTTTCGGTATTTAGTTGGGTTGTATATGGTAAATGAGAGTTGCATTTAGCAACCATGTTACATAAACCCAGTGAGTGAGCATAATAACCCATTCTAATAAATTTTTGAGAATTACAACGCCTTCACAATTATTAGGTTAAATCCTTGAATCGGTATGCAGTAGCAAATGTCTATCCTTTCTTGGAATTGGAAGACACAAGATAACAAGAGCCCTAGAAATGGAATAATTATTCATAGTCGCATACTGTGATATATATGGAATACATTTCACCAATTACGACTCCGGACTCACACATCAGTTTTCGGGAATAAATTCACCTAATATAATAATTTATTTCGAAGTTAATAATTTGCCCATCTACAATAGAACGGTAACAATTAAACATCTATCAATGTTCTATCAATGTACTAAAAAATCTTGCAAATCAAAGGCATCTTATATTAGATGGTCTAGTTTTGTTTTTTAAAATTTATAAGTTCATCATAAATTTACGCTTTTTGATGTTTGTGGTTAATTTTTGCTTATAAACATATCTAACCATCTGCCGCAAGAATTTATGACTGCACCAACTAAGCTTGATTTGACGAAGTAGTATGTGTGGTTTAAGAGGGAATCACTAGTTTCTACTCTTGATGTTTGTGGTTAACTCTTAATCATAAGCAAACCTAATAATTGTTGCAAGTATTCATAAGTTTATGAGTGACATTTTCAGTATTAATTCTTAGGGAACTAACGTTTCACGAAATAGTATGTGGATTGGAGATAAATCACCATGTAGCCGCATCATCAAAAACTTCAGGGTTTCACAAATTCACGTGGCACCCTTACAACTGATTAACTGCAAGCGTCAAATTCTATTAGATGGATATCCAACCACTCCTCTTTCTTTATACCTCGTTACCCCCATTAAACCTAATTTATCACCTCTTGAAATAATTCATGCCCTGTCCTTACCTCGACGCCAGCCAAGACAGCTCAACCATCATCACCGCCATCTTCCTACTTCCACTGGTAGCCCTCAAGAGTACTACTACTCCCTGTTCTTTTGGATTTATTTCCAGTTTAGTTCAGTTCAATTTGGTTACTCTACAGTTCAGTTCAGTTTCTCCCACTCCAAAAAACGGAGCCTAATTATTCTAACTTCATTCTTTCTATACCTTAGAAGAGTTGTGATACACTTTTTTTTTTTTTGAAAGGTAAGGAAAAAACAACATTAGGCTGCCCTCCTCTCGAGGGGAATGCTTAAAGTGTCGGATACAAGAATGGATGAAAGTGAAGAATTATTACAATCTGTAATTTCAAAACTAGAGCTAACTAAATGGCCTACATTTGCAATCCAGTTAGCTGCTCTATTGGCTTCCCTGTAAATATGACGAACTTGCACGGTGTTGAACTTGGACATGAGAATCTTGGAGTCTTCAATAATGTTTGCTATTTTCCATGGGACAGACCAGATATTGTTGATAGCATTGATGACTTGTAGGTTGTCCCCTTCAACAATTAAGTCTCGGATACCCATCTGAGTGGCTAGGATAAGACCGTGATGTAAAGCTGAAGCTTCTGCCAGTAGGACTGAGGAGTGACCCAGGTTTAGAGCTTTAGCTTGATGAAGAGAACCATGATGATTGCGGATGATTATACCCGCAGCCGCAGCCGAACCACGAACGGAACCATCAAAGTTGAGTTTGAAGGTGGATGGAGGAGGAGGTTCCCAAGCTACGAGGGTAGCTGGGAAAGTGGGGGAGAGGGGATGGGGTGGAGCTCCTGTCAGAGGAGAACCCTTATCATGACATAGGTCGACTTGAAGACGGGCTTTCCATTCAAAAAGCGCAAACTTAGCTTGATGCAAGATACGAGAAGGACATCAATTATCATTGAAAAATGATAGCATTTCGTTCTTTCCAGATGCTCCAGAAAAGGAAAATGAAGGGCTGTAATCTTTGCTTCTAATTAGTTTCCTGCAGAAATTGTAGTACAGTGGGGAAGGACCTCGGTGGGGAACACCAGTCCAAAACTTCATGAAGTTTCCAAAACGAAGTGGAATTAGGACAAGTAAAAAACAAGTGGTCAATAGTTTCTATCCCTGAATTACAACGAGGGCAATGGTTGATAGGAATAATGTGTCTGTTAAACATAGTATCTCTGACGGCTAGACTATTGTGACAAATCTGCCAGACATAAATTTGAAGCTTGGGTGGGATATCAAGCTTCCAAATCCAAGGAAAGGGCCAGGGAGGCTTTGGGGGAAGATCATGAGCTAACCAAGTTGCTGATTTTACTGTGAAAAGGCCACTAGGAGTGTGTCCCCAAATGGGAGTATCAGGAATATCAGTGGTTGGCAAGAGAATTCCTTGAATTTTCAACATTAAATGCGTTGGTAGAATTTGACTAAGTGTCGATAGATCCCAACAATAATCTTGAGTGGTGAAATGGGCTAATTTTAAGTCTAGATCAACACTTGAAGCATTGATATTGAGAGTGGAGCAAAGGTTGCTTTACCCCAACCAATTATCTAACCAAAAATTAATAAGTTGGTCATTTCCAATCTTCCATCGGATACCCTTTCGCAAAAGTTCTCTTTGTGCCATAATCTTTTTCCAAATGTAAGAGTCATTTGGTTTTGGACTGTACTCAAAGAATGATTTAGTATGCAGGTATTTTTCTTTTATTAGGGTAGACCAAAAACATGTCTTATTTGAAATCAAATTCCAACCAATTTTGGCTAGGAAGGCTTTATTTAAAGGCAGGGTCCGTCTAAGACCTAAGCCTCCCTGAGACTTAGGAGAGCATATGGTGCTCCAAGCAACTAGCGATGTACTATTTTTATCTTTGGCTTGTCGCCAGAAAATTGGCGGTGAACAGTATTTATAGCCTTACACAGCTCATTTGGAATTAGAGCCGTTGAGCTTGAGTATGCTGGAAGAGCTTCCAGGTTAGTTTGGATCAGGGTATGGCGACCCGCTTTTGAAAGGAATCCTGATTCCCAAATTTGAATTATTTGCAATGTTTTAGCCAAGATGTGACTATGGTCCCGTTTAGTGGGGTAGTAAGAACTAAAAAAGATCCTCAAGTAACGACCCAGGCATGATTTAGGTGTTATATTGAAATGACTAGCCAAGGAGGCTTTTTTGGAGTTTGGGATCCTTTTTTAGAGCACTAGGGCTGATTTATGGAAATTAATCAGCTGACCTGACATAGAACAAAAGTCATCAAGAATTGCTTTCAGCTTATTACAGGTTGAGGTAGTAGCCTTGCAGAAAACAAGACTATCATCAGCAAACATTAAGCAAGGAATTGTAGACCCTCTTGGGCAAATTTTGAAACCGAGGTCGGATTTGGGAATAGCGCTCTCAATAGTGAGCTTTTTGATTAAAACATCCATACAGATAATGAACAAGTACGGGGATAAAGGGTCCCCCTGTCGGAGACCTCTGGATGGTTTGAACCATTCCGTAGTATGACCATTTACCTTTATAGAGTAAGACACAGTGGTAACGCATTGTTTGATCCACTCAATCCATTGAGCTGGGAATCCAAGTTTCATCAAGACTTGCCACAAGAAGTCCCATTCGATGCGGTCATAAGTCTTTTCCATATCTAGTTTCAGTGCACACCAACCAATCTTACTTGAGGACTTTTGAAAAGTGTTCAGTATTTTTTGTACAATAAGAATATTGTCATGAATCGACCTTTCAGGTGTAAAAGCATTTTAAAGTGGACTAATGTTAGGATCGGACACAATTTTACAACTAGTAGTTTGGAGATTGCTTTATAGATTGAGTTAATCAGACTGATAGGCCTAAAATGATTAGGCGTTTCTGGTGTAGAAATCTTAGGGATAATAGCAATAATCGTATGATTAAGAGACGGTGGTAGATGACCATGATGGAAAAAACCATGAATGGCAAGACAAATGTCCTTTCCAATTATTGGCCAGTAGGCTTGAAAATTTTTGGCACCAAACCCGTCCGATCCCGGTGCCTTATGTGGATTCATGTCAAAAAACGCATATTTGATTTCATTATCTGAAAATGGGGCTAGAAGATGGGAAGCATCTGCCTGTGAGACAATAGGTTGAAGAAAATCTAACGTTATTGCTCTTTGGGAGGTAGTGGAAGAAGAGAATCGTTCTTTGAATGAAGAAAGCAGAAGGTTTTGAATCCCTTCCAGAGAATCGACCCAATGGTCCACTTCATTTTTTAGTCGGTAGATAGAGGTGTTGACAGTACGTTTTTTTATTTTCTTGGTGTACTATCTAATTATGATAACAGAATAAGAATTTATCTTATTTACCAGCCCGGAAGCACATTCTATTTATATTAAAAATAAAAGGTTACATCATATCACTCTAATATTTTAATTATTTCTTATATCAATAAAAAAAAACTTTAAGTATCAACTATTACATCCTCTTTATTTGTGCATGAGTAATGAAGTTTAGATTAGACCTGAAAAAACCAAAACGGCAACTACTAGTACTCTGATAGATAATCAGATAACAAAAAATTGAGAAGATACATAACCATTAACCAACGATTTGCATCACCATGAGCAATACTTTCTCAAGCTATATGATAAATCATATTTTTGTACTGCATATTTAATTAAATGCGGGGCTGAGGAATGAGGATTTCATGACAGATCAATAGATCATAGGAGTATAGGACTAATTGGTTCAGGTCAACGTCATTTGCATATATTCCACATCGACAATAAAAAAGAAATTTAGCAAGCATAAGAAGACTTATCATAATCTAACAAGTTGCCCATTTACCATAGATGGGTAGCATTTATCAAAATCATCTATGTTTGAAGCCACTGGTAGTGGCAAATCCATCTGTCATGGATTGTTGTGTTCTTTTTTTATTAGGATTAATTGATGGGAATAATCCCACCTTTCAGCGGTCTTCTTAGAATGGTCCAACCTTTTGAAAATCTGAAAATAATCCTACCTATTCACCTCATCTTCTTAGAACAGTCCATTACCTAGAGTTACCTACTACTGTAGGTTGAAAAAATACGTGCCTCATATTACCGTTACTAATTTAATTTTTTTCCGTTTTAATACCCACCTTCTCCCAAATTCATCTCCAATTTCCCCTCTCTGCGAAAAAACCTAAAGCACAAAAAAATGGCTGGGGGGTACAAATTCAGTGATTCGAACTCTTCTTCCAACAGCAGGACATCAATTTCTTCTCTGAAGTGCAAGCACAATTTGCCCGCTGTTATGAGGATCTGCAAAAAAGGGGGTAACAGTGGTAAGGCTTTTCACTGTTGCTCTTTATGGCCGGTAAGCAAATTCTCAGACTTTCCAATTTGAATTGTTTGGGTGGGTTGTAATTGGGTGGAGTTTTGATTATTTTGATGGGTTGTAATTTGTTGTCAATTTTGTCTCTCCAAAACAGGATGATGATTGCCATTTTTTCAAGTGGGATACAAAGAGTGGAGGAAGAGTGAATTGCCCAAATACCTCTTCAACACAACTTGATGATCTGAATTATCAGATCTTTGAAAAAGACACTACCATTTTAGAGCTTGAATTTGAGAAGACAATGTTGAAGGATACAATCAAGACTTTGAAGATGAAAAATGAGGAATTGCAAGTGGAAGCTGCACAAGTTAGGTTTGAGCTTCACCAAATGCGTGAGGAGTTGGTCAATTGTACAAGAAATGACAAAAATTTAACTATGCCAATCATTGTTAGCTGGGTTTTATTTGGTATAATTGTATACATATTGAAGTAGTTTATTAGGTTATGGTACCCTAAACAATGATGTATTTGCACATTTTGCACTCATGAGTGGTATTAATGAAATTCCAAGATGCTTTGGCAATCATTGTGAATCTACAAATTTGCATTTAAAACTTGTCTTACATTAGCAAAAGTTGTAATATTATGTGTGGACGGTCACCACAACTACAAGAACTACTTGTTCAAAATCAAACAAGTACATAAATTCAGTTGATGAAACAACACTCCAATAATAATGTCATTACAAAAAAAAACTCCAAAACGGAACTCTAGTTGAGGTGAGGAGTGGATGATGAAGCTTGACTCAGTATTGGGCCTCCTGAAGGTGTCATTGAGCATTGGGCAACATGCCTGGGACCTCCACTTGATCCAGGTGCCTACAAAAAAAAACACCATGCAAGGAAGCTGTTAGTAACTTATATATATAACCTAATGTTACTGTATGCAAAAAAATGAGGAAGATGTGGAAGCTCACATTTGTCATGGTTGCCCCATCACTTGAAATAAAAACTCCAACTGGTACCTGTCAAACCAAACAACATAGGAAGGTGTGAAATATTTTAGGTTTTAGGGTACACAACTCCACTTTGGACAAGTGTATAGACTTACATTGTTAGTCTTCCTACCCCTGCCTCTGCCTCTTGGTGCAGTTCCCCTACCAGTGCTTCCTCCCCTTGTACTTCCTCCCCTACCTGTGCTTCCTCCCCTTCTCGCTCCTCCCCTACTCCGTGCTTCCTCCCCGCTTCCCAGCCTCCTCCTCGATAGTTCTACCACCCCCGCCCAACATAGTAGGTTGAGATGTGGTGTTAAGTGAGCACCATCAGTGTGTACATGGGCTTCAGGTTCTTGCACATCATTTCTTGGTCTTCCTCTGCCTTTTTTTGTTGGAGGTTGGGAAGCCTCAGTGACATCTCTTTGTGGACACCTTCTCTTATTATGTCCCTTTGTCTTGCAAAGACTACAAGTCATCTCCATACCATGTTTTGTCAGCTTGCCTGGTCTTTTAGGATCCTCAAATGGCCCTTTGATTCTGTTTTTTCTAGGCCTCCCTGGGCCAATTTTTATAGGAGGGGGATCCAAAGGACACTCAATTCTGGGCCAATGTCTCTCACCTTCACATGGAGGAATTGAACCAGAGAATACTT
The DNA here is from genome assembly GCA_947648045.1 of Beta corolliflora. Lineage (NCBI taxonomy): Eukaryota > Viridiplantae > Streptophyta > Magnoliopsida > Caryophyllales > Amaranthaceae > Beta > Beta corolliflora. The sequence goes on from CANSZD010002895.1 coordinate 34,797, forward strand.
TCAGGTACACATCTCTCATATAACACTCGATCTACAAATTCCTCAGCCTCCCTATGACAGAAAAATATGGCAGCTATTGCATGACAACATGGATACCCACACATGTCCCACTTTCTACATGTGCATGTCCTAGCTTCCAAATCAACCGTAAGACTATCCAAAAAGTAATTAACCCGAAAAGATGATGCTCATTGGATGGCAACACATCACAGGTTGGTCTGCCTTCTCTTTCTCCTTCTCTAACTTCACTTTTATCCTAGGACATATGTTTGAACTGGACTTTTCCATTTCCTCGCCTTTTCAAAACCAACCTCTCTGCATTAAGTGTGCTCTTATATCTTCTAGCATATATATGAGGTGTTTAGTTCTAGCATTAATGATGTAGCCATTAAAAGTTTCTGCTAGGTTGCTAGTTTTGGTGTCAGATTTGGGTTTTGTACTCATGAATGACCTACAAAAAACTTTGGTATTATAGCTTTTGAATCCTTGGGTTGTTGCTTCATCAGACTTTTCCAAATCTTCTAAAGCATCATTATAATCTGCCTCAACTGACCACCAAGGAAAGTTTTGAGGAAGCAGGCATCCACACAAATCACCCTTCGCATCCCTCTTTCCGGCCCCTCTCGTAGCCCTTCAAAACACACATAAAGTCTCGGAATACTTGGTGGGGACTTGCTATTTGGATGCGTGCACAATTCCAAATGAATTCCTGGACTAGACATCTTCGAGCTTGCATATATCTTCCTACCTTTTGGTAATGCTCCTGCATAGACCCATGGAGCATTCTATGGGCATAATACTTGACTTTATATGCAAAGTCTCTTTTGATAATGACCCTAAAAGCTCTTCTCACAGTCTCTATTATTTCCTTAGCTGGCCAATGTGGCCTAGCTTTGAAAACTTCCAAGAATTGCTCAGCTAGCCATGTGGACTTCAACTGCCTGTTTTTCTTCATTGTCCTGTTGCACTTGTGCTCACTAACAACAGTCTTCACAACATAGGTTGCTCTCCTAGAATCCCAAGAGGCATATAATTTGAAGGGGCAGCCACTGTCACAATGCACCCCAAGCCTCTCGTTGCTCGCTCTTGTTACTTGTATCGATTCTCGCATTTCTTCCTTGAAGAATAGCAAACTTTGCAATCGCTTTTTAAACTCCACTCTAGTTGCAAATCTTTGTCCTATCTCCCACTTAAACACTCTAAAATCAGTCTTCTCCCCAATTAAAGGCCCTCTTCTCACTTTAACCTAGTCAGTCAATTCATCACCACTATCAGGTGGTGTGTTGATCTCATCATCTGATTCCTCATACTCACTGTGTGGACCTTCCCTTGCCTGCTCATCCTCAGTGACACCATGTGTAGAGGCCTGTGATTGCTCTCCTAACCTACCTTCAGCAGCTTCCCTTTGCAGTTGCCTTGCAAGTTCTACAAGCTTCTGATTACATCCCTTAACTTTCTCTCTTGCTGCCAAACACTCATCATCACTTGTGTCATCTAGTTCACTGTCATTCAGTACATCATCTAAACCAGCCAAATCATCTTCTTCCTCCTCTTCTAATTCAGCATCAGTACCCTCTTCATGACCCTCCTCAAAATCACCCCTTTCTTCTTCATCATCAGCTTCAAAAGCATCTTCTATAGGGACATACTCCTCATCACCAGGTGGTTCATCTTCTTCTGAGCCCTCACTGTTTATTAGTTGATCTAGGTTAAGAGGACTGTCAGACCTAGGATCTTCCCACTCATAATCAATTGGTACCTTGGTTCTAATGACAGGGGGGCTACTAGTTTTCTGTTTGGCAGTATGCTTTTTAACAAGAGGTGTTTTAGAGTTTGGATCAATGTGCAAGGGAGGTGTAACTGGTGGAGGGTTATTTTTTGTATTTAATGTGGCTGGTGGGATTACTTTTGGTAAAGAAGCTGAGTTGGCAGGATCTTTGTTGCTGTCAACAGGGTTATGTGTCACTGTACTTGGAATCTTGCTTGCTTGTGTCACTGTAGGGCCCCTAATGGGAGTCAGCTTTTGTGGCCTTGTTTTTACCTCTCTTGTAGGGGGGTTTGTCTTTGTGTTAACAGAGGTTTGGGTAGTACTACACTCCAAGGGAAGTGGAATAACATCAGGCTCATCCACAGCATGAACAACATATAAGTCCAAAGTCCTATTTTTGACAACAACTTCAGTCATCACCCTTACCTCATCATCATTATATACCTTCCTCAGTCCTTTATCTAATTTTTGTCCAGGCATCAAGTACCATATTTCACAAATTTTTTTGTGTTGACCACATTTCATGGCTAATTCTTCCAACCAAAACCAAAGAAAGCTCATCGGGGTCCACATCAAATGTTCTACCCTGCCCCCTTATATATTCAGTCTCATTTTTCTTGTTTGTATTGAAACACCCACCATGCCAAAAACGCAATGTAACATTGGACATCAACATAGCATCAAACCTAACAAGTGTATAAACATGTAATAGAGGAATTAATCATTTACAGATGCAAATACCCTAAACCCCTAAAAATCAAATGAAGACATCAATGAACACTAAATTCAAAATTTCAAACCATCAAGCACAAATCAGATAAATCAATGAAGCAAGACAAAGAAAATTAAGGGTTCGGGTTCAAAAAAATTCTTACCTTCTGTGGCACGCGTGAATTTTGCCCCAGACAAGTTCGCCTTCAAAGGCCCCACTCCGCAACTTCAGAACCGACAAAATCAAACTTGCACCAGAGATTTTGGATTTTGCCTTCAAAAGCCTCAGAAAGCTTGGAATTTGGAAGCGAGGAAGTTTCTCTTTTGGGTGTTAATGGAGGTTTGAAAAAAGGAGGAAGATGAAAAATGTAACAGAGGTTAGGTGGTGTAAGTTAATGCAATTAATGAAATGTTTTGGAGGGAAGATCATTTTACTTCCAATGTCACCGGTTCAGTAGGTAGCCCTAGGTAATGGACTGTTCTAAGAAGATGAGGTGAATAGGTAGGATTATTTTCAGATTTTCAAAAGGTTGGACCATTCTAAGAAGACCGCTGAAAGGTGGGATCATCAATTAATCCTTTTTATTATTAGCACTCTGGTAGTAACCCCCCATATGTGGGCCTGACTTTGATACCAGAGTGCTTAGCTTATATATCTTCTTAACATGAGAATAGATTTGGAGAGTGGTGGAATTCGGCAAATGGATGGTTCTTCCTCTTACAGAACGTTGACGCTCAATTTATATTACTTTTATAATATAAGGTTACACTAGCTATATTACAATGATACTTAAATATCAACTATTAAATCTTCTCAATTTGTACGTGGAGAATCACGTATGTGTATATGGAAGAGTTTTAATAAACAATTATCTAACTAAAAAAAGGCGCATTTTTGTGGATTAAGTCTCATGTTGTATTTGCGAAGTCTCATGAAGAACTTCTCAAGGGCGGTATGGTGTCCCTCTCTATCTTTAGACTTGACTATCATGTCATCTACGTAAACTTCTACCTCTTTATGCATCATGTCATGGAGAAGGGTAGTTGCAGTTCTTTGATAGGTGGCCCCAACGTTTTTTAATCCAAAAGGCATAACGGTATAGCAAAAGGTCCCCCATGGTGTGATTTGTACTTCTTCCTTGGTTCTCCCCCAAAGTGAAGTGAGTAAATTAAAAAGAAACGGAGGAAGTAAGAGACAGGGATTAGTTGGAGCAGGAGTAAAGCCTTAAAGGCTACCTAAGGCTGCTGATATTCTATAGTATAAGGCTATATTCTGTTCAACTTATTTTAACTTATTTCAGAAAAAATAAGATAAGATTAGATCATTCTGACATAGTTTGGGAAGAGCATTCTTGATCGAGTCATGTTGACCGCATCCGAGATTCCAATACCGTCATGTTGAGTCTCAAACTTCAACCAATGAGAATAATTTCTCATACCTAAAAACAAAAAAACCATACTCACAACTCCCATAGGGGAGAAGGAGATCTCCACAACAGAGACTAAAATCCCCATAACAGGGTTTGAAAAAATCTCATAAAGAGAGACTAATTTATTCAACAAAATAAGAAAATGAACTAAAAACTGAAAATAAAAGGGGAAAAGGGGCTTACCATGGATGAAATCATCCATGGCAGCCCCTAACTGATGAAGAAGGGGTAGAGGAGGCTAGGGTTTGAGAGAGAAAAAGAGAGAAAGGGAGGGAGAGGGAGGGAGGGCGGCTTATGTTAAAACAAGTTTAGATGAATTAGCCTGAATTAATTGATTTATAAGATGGATTGATTGTTGGTTATTGATTTGATTTCATATGGAGTATTTAGTAGATTGTAATTAGTTTATTTGTGTATTGGATATAGGAAATGGCACCTAGATCAAAGGGGAAATAATTTTTATTTATGTATTTTTTTATTTGTTTTATTTATGTATTTTTGTATTTTGGGATTTATGACATTAAATGCTAAACATGTTTTAGATTGTAACTAGTATTTGGGCCCGGGCGTTGCCCCAGGTGGTATTGTTTTCCAAACTTGATATGCATTTTTTTCCATTCGCATTAAAATATATTAAAGAAAACTCAACATTTAAAAGGTACAAATATAATACTATGGACATTTAAAACATGATTAAAAGTTGGTTGAGATGGTAATTGTGCCATGTATAATAGCAAGAGGTCACGTGTTCAAATCTTGTTGCAAACCAATTTTACTTTTGTTAATTGACATGACATATGTACACATTGGACAATTCTAGTAGAGTAACAGAGGTGCCACGTGGCGTGTAGACGTTGTCACGCACGCCTTTTAATATATTAGTATAGATAGATACTTTTAGCGTAGAATATTTTTTAAATGTTGAGACCGAGTTTATTAAATAAGGAACAATAAAAGTTTCATAAACAACACTCTCTCGAACAAATTGATGAATTATATTTCTTTATGATATTTATAATTGAACGTTGAATTGTGGAAAGATTGGTCATAAGAATGTATGACTAAATTGGATCCAACTCAGTGTCAGTTTTGCATATCAAATTCCCACATCGGCAATTAAAAGGACGTTTAATAAGTTTAATAACAATCTTGATAACTTAACAAGCTACCTATCTACAATAGATGGGAAGCACATTCAAACCATATAGTTGTCTGAATGGCAACTCATGGCTGAAAGCCATCCGTCATGGATGCTCTAGTGTCTTTTACTAAAATTTGTTATAATCTTTTAAATAAAACAACGAGTTTGGCAAAAAAAACCATCTTTAGAAAATTCTTTCCATTAGGACCATTACATTTTACTAAAATTTGTTATAATCTTTTAAATAAAACAACGAGTTTGGCAAAAAATCAATGGCTCATATAATATTTTTTCAAAACCCCCCTATTTTTTCTCATTAAAATTCACCCCCGAATTTCCCCCTTCCCACCAATATGAGCACTTGATTTTAAAATGTATGGTTTAGATACAACTCTACCTTGTAGAGTTCTATTAAAACTCTAGAGGATCCGGACTCGTTTATATCTTACTAGCTTCCTCTGATTTTTATTAGTTTACTCACTTTCCTTTTTGGTTTGTCTCTTATTGGTTTACCCACTTCGTTTTTTTTTTTTAAAATGGTCCCACCAACTGTTTATTATTATCTTTACCTGCTCACTCTACTTTTCTTGACCCACAACATTAATTTCAATACAATAGGTCAATATATTAATACTTTCGCTTTCCTTTCATGACCCACATACATATTTTGCCTAAAATTGTGTGCCCACATAAGTGGGTAAACTAATAAAAACCGAAGGAAATTGTATTAACACAACTTACAATTTCAAAGCTTTATAATTGTTAAAAACCAATATAGTCGACTGTAAAAGATAACGACTACATCTGAAAGTTTGAGTAATTTCCTAAATTTTAGTTAACATATTACAAATCTAATAATTGACATCTATCAAAAGTTTGCTAGGTTGTCCAACAAATTACTTTGTTTGGCCACCCAAGTAGAATTTCAAAACTAGAGTGATAATCACTCTCCAATAAACATACATACTCCCTCTGCTTTTTTTTATTTGCTACATTTGTTGTGCACGGTTTTCAAAGCATTATTTAACTCTTAATATCTCTTATTTCGCTTAAGTAAAAATTATAAAAATTTGATATTATGAATCTACACGTCGAGACGAATCTAACAAGATCACACATGACTATATTTTTACTTATAAAATAATCAAAATAATCGGTCAAAGTAGTGGCTTCATTCCCAAGGAAACAAATGTAGCAAATAAAAAAAAGCGGAGGGAGTAGTTTGTTAGGCCACCTTAAAACTGGAGTGATAATCACTCTCTTATACTACCTCCGTTCCTTTTTAATAGTTACACTTACACTTTTCACGCATGCCGATGCACTACTTTGAGCCTTTATATCTCTAATTTGTATTTGCAAAAAATATAAAAATTCGATATTTTAAAAGTACATATCGAGACGAATCAAACAAGACCCCACATGACTATATTTTCTCTTAACCATAAATCACAAATGATAGTCAAAGGGAAATTTGTGAATAGTGTCAAAGTGAAAGTGTCTATTAAAAGTTAACGAAAAGTAGTAAGTAAGAGTAAGTGGATAAAAAAAGAATCATGGTTGTATTTGGTTGGAGCCTCCCTTCCACCCCTATAACACGATTATGGGAGTTCAATTCTCGCTCCTCAGAAAGTAGGATTTCTAAATCCCCCTCCCACTCTTCATCTTATCTTTAAAAAGTAAGTAGGTAAATAAATTTTTTCATTAGTCTTTTTAATCCTGATCAGTACACATTTCCCCAATTAAAAATTAACCAACAAAGGTAACATTAATTAACTGACTTTCCCTCATATTTCATATAAAAAACCCTTCACTGCCCCATGGATATCAAGGGAATTAGCCTTTTCATCTTCCAGATTACAACTTAAAGTATCATCTTTTTCCATACTTTTACCAACATCATTAATTACTTTATCTAAATCATGATAGTCATTGACGGGAAAATACATATTATCCTCAGTTGTACTATTTTGTTTGAAAATTTTAAATCTTTCAGGAGTATTATGTGGATAATATTATACATAATCCAAATTATTTAGAATTATATATATCTTGAAATTCATAACAAAAGGTACTTTAGTTTCCTTTTACTACTTTAGAAAAAAGAAACTAAATATCCAATATCTAATAATAATATTATTTAAGAGATACAGTAAATGTGAGTGTCACTCTCCACTTAAAGTTTCCTAGCAATGTTTATTTTACTTAGGTAGCAAAATAAGTTTTTTTCTTCCCATTTGGTAGCCTAACAGGTTAATAATTTACTTGGATAACCTAGTAATCAATTACCCACTTGTGTAACCTAACAAATATTTTGTGAATTGACATCTATGTTTATTTATTCGACAAAATTATTTCACAAATAATCACATAATAAATAGCAATATTTATTTATTATTGCTATTTATTATGTGATTATTTATACCCTCAAAAAAATAGCAATATTTAAAATTCAAAAATTATTTAATAGTCCGTTGGAGCACAATAAGCCCATTTATACTCAAACCCAGTGTCATCCATCATCACTCTCCATATTGCTCCATCCACACACATATCTCCCCGATTGTCTTATAGTTATGATTTTGGGGTTAAAAGTTGCGATTTTGGGTTTTATAGTTAAGGTTTTTTAATAGTTGTTGTTGTGGGTAAACGTTATGATTTTTGAGGTAATAGTTAAAATTCTCTTATAGTTATTTTTTGGGGGTAAAAGTTACGTTTTTTGGTTCATAATTAAGGTTCTTTGACGTCAGTTATGACTTACGAGGGATGCTAAATAAACTTAAAGATTAGAAGATTTCATTCAAAACTTTTAAAAAAAAAAATTTGAGGGGAGGGATAGAGAAAAAAAGAAGAAGAAAAGTAAAAGAAGAAGCATAACAAAAAGTTTGTAACCCTAACCTCTCTAAATCCCAATCCGTAGAATTTGCTGGGATATTCCAGCTCTCTTTACAGAGTACAGAGTACAGAGTACAGATTTTGTTCCAGTTCTCGATTTCCAGCATCAATTGAAGTTACTTGTGGAGGAAAGAATTTGAAGGATCTCTTAGACGATGCCAAAAAATTGAAGGTTTGTTTAGGACTAATTTTACTATATATTGCAAGTTATAAGATTTAAAGTTTGTAGTTCAGTGTTAAATATTTGATTAAGAATCAATTTAATTCACTAGTATGCAAGTTCAGATTCATTGCAATTGCCATTAATTGTCCAAATTTTGTGGATTAGTAATGTGTTTGGTGCTACCATTGGAGGTTTTTGTTGAGCACTTTTTTTTCTTTTTTCTTTTGTGTGTGTGTCTTCTCTATATTGCTTCCTTTTGCAATGTTTGCAAATTAGTTCCTATGTAATGGAGTATGATATGCATCATGCTCCCGAAAGCACATACAGTTCGTGGTAAACGAATATACACTTCATACAAGAGAATATATCCCGATATCCATCTTCATTTACAATAAAAGCACATAGTAGCATGAAAATAGAACATGGAGATATGATGGAAGAACCTTAACCATGAGCATATTGCTCGTCGTGCAATGTTGGGTTGCCTTTGTAGCACTTCATTTTTCCATATTCCGTTTATTATGTTATCTTCAAAATCTTCTATATTAATTTGATTGATTTTTTTCTAATAAGTGAACTAGGTTGATGTGCTCATTAGTTTATGTGATTGATAATGTGTGTTTGTGTGTGTGTTGATGCTAGTTTTGCTCAATCTACAGGTTGTATACCGCTGGTTTTGGCTAGTTGATGAAGGTCCGGTTTTTTGTTAAAATTGGATACACTTATGGGTTGAAGTTGGTGCTTGAGAGAAAGATTACTAGATTTTTCAGCTCTGTCAATTTGGCATTGACTCCCTTAAGTTCTTCTGAGGATGATACTTTACTTCCTGATGATTTACATCACCTTCCAGCTAATTTAGAGTGTGATTCTGCGGAACAGACGGGTAAATCTTATGCTGCTAGAAACTGTGCCACAGACGCTCTTACTTCTTGCAGTATCACAAAACCTTTTGCTACTAGGAACTATGTTGCACATGAGTTTACATTTCATGGTTCCATGGCACCCACATATGAGGAATTGGGTGATGCTGAGATGGAAGTAATAAAGTCAGTGCTGGAAGTGCAGGAATTGGGTTTTGAATATGGGGTTAATGTAGAAGAAGAAGATATAATAAGGGTGTTGAATGTTCTTTACCATGAAGGTGGAAGTGCTGCACTTTCCTTGCGTTTCTTCATGTGGTCAGACTTTAGTCTAGGATTGAAGCATACAGTAAGAGCTGTTTGTACATTGATTCATATTTTGGTTCTTGGAAACATGTGTCATAGAGCAGTTGATCTAATCACTTCTCTCATTCGTGGTTATCCACAGCAGGTACAACCTCGTCAGTTAATAGAAGTCCTCCAACAATTGTGTGTAGGAAGTGTACTGCAGTGATTTATAGCATGCTTGTTAGATGCTATATTATGGAAGACATGATTGAAGAAGCTTTCGAAGCAATATGTTTGATGAAGGAAGTTGGTCTCTTCCCATCGGCTGGGGTTTGTAATTCACTCATCAATTACCTTTTTGGGGCATAATCTGGAAGATTTCGCCTGGGGCTTTTTGGAAGAAATGCAGGGCCGACGCTTGGTCAGCACAACCACTATAAGCTTGTTCATCCATTATTATTGCCACAAAGACAATCTTGAATGTGGATGGAAATTATTGATGAACATGAGACACTATGGGATTCAACCTGATGTCATCGCTTATACCACTTTCATTCACTTTCTTTGTAAGCTGTCCTATATAAAGGAAGCTACTTGTTTTCTCTACAAAATGATTGAGATGGGAATATCTCCAGATTCAGTATTGCTGGCTTCAATAATTGATGGTTATTGTAAAGTGGCACGACCAGGAGATGCCATATGTGTGATCAATATTTTTGACATTCAGCCCAATACTTTTGTGTATAACAGCTTCATTTCAAAGTTGTCCAAAGATGGTGATATGGAACAAGCTTCCACCCTTTTCCAAGAGATGACAAACTTGGGGATTTTTCCTGATTGTTTTAGCTACACCACCATGATTGATGGATACTGTAAAGCAAGTAACAGAAGAAAAGCTCTAGAATACCTAGGCAGGATGTTGAAGGATGGCATTGAACCATCTGTTACTACTTACTCTATACTAATTGCAAGTTACTGCAGGAGTGGGGACATGGAAACTGCTTGGCATGTAGTCCAGAAAATGATCAGAAAAGGCTTGGTATTGGATACTGCTGTGTATAACACCTTAATTGATGGATACAGTAATACAGGTGAAGTACACAAGGCTTTAGAGCTATTGGACCATATGAAATCTTCTGGAATTATTCCTGATGCTGTAACATATAACACAATCATACACGGTTTAGTCGTGAGTGGGTTTTTGCTCGAAGCAAATGATCTTCTAGAAGAGCTTACCAGAAAGGGCTTTTACCCTGATGTTGTAACATTCACCAATATTATAGCTGGTTACGCAAACAGGAGGCAGTTTAAAGAGGCTTTTTCTGTATGGTCCTTCATGAGTGAGAAAAATATCAGACCTGATGTCATTACATGCAATGTTCTAATTACGGGGTATTGTAGGGCACGTCGCATAGATGAAGCTAGTGCTTTGTTCTACAAAATGCTTGATGCAGGCTTGATTCCTGATATTATACTGTACAACACCCTCATTCATGGATTTTGTAGAGCTGGTAATATTGAAGAGGCATGCCATCTGATAAATTTGATGGTTAAGAATAATATCAGTCCAAATGATGTGACTTATAGGGCGCTTGTCGTTGGGTATGAGAAGCAAGGCATGATAAATCCCATGGAAATTGCAGCTCACAAGTTGGAACTTCTACTGCAGCAACATGGTATGAATGCTGATATTTGATCACTTCTATCGTTTTTGACTAGTTATGGAATCCTGGAGGTCAGAAACAATTCCTTTGACCTTTGGGCTATTGGGATTTCCTGATGGTGTATCTTCCATGAGCAGATGGTTTAGATTTTCAGGTATGCAACTCTTTGTTAGCCATACTTTTGTGCATATCTGTTTTTGTTTGCATTTGAATTGTCTTTGTCAGCCTTTTATCCTTTGGCTCTTCGTAGCAATCATATCATTGATTGGTTTAAAATTTTAGTTGACTATTAGTACATTTGAACTTTAATTTAGTTCTTTTCGGTTAGAATGGAGTGCCTCTTCTTTTTTTTCCCCTAATTACAATTTTTTTTTGGTTTCTTATGTTTTCTCTCGTCTTACACCTCACAGATTCGCTCTATCATTTTTCTTTGTTTAAACTCTTATTCCTTTGATTTCATTGTTTCGTTTGTCACGGAAACAATTCTTATGAATATTCATGTTAGCCGACCCAAATCTTTTGAGGACTCAGGCTGTACTGTTGTTGCTTTTACAAATGTGCTCTATGACACTCTTAAAATCATTTTGATTGTTAATTTTCCTAAATGCTTGTTACTTAAAAAAGTATCCTGTCCTTGTGAATGTTTGCCTCACCAACCATTAACAATAAATGAGGGCTGATTAACCGAGCGCTGTAGCATTGTAACTATAAATCCCCCAGCATATAACAGGCAGCATACAAAGAATTGGGAACATAAGGAACATTAACTAAGTGAACAGATACTAAAGTACGTATAAATCATTTTAGTATAATTTCATCATTTTCAATCTTTTTGGCAGGTTTGTGCCTCTCCGAACTTCTATACCAACAGTTGAAATCACTGTACTATATGCTACTCCTATCTTCTATTCAGCCTTCCTGGTACCTGTTTTCAGATCATGGAATTGGTGCCAAAGGTTGATCCTTGATATTCATTGTTTGGTGACCTTAACTCACATCAGATTTCCTGGTAATTTTTTTTATTTCTCATGTCTGATGTTGGCTTGATTTGCTCCATTTCTTTGTTATTGTTGCTATAAATTGTTGATTTCATTTCCATTTATGACTATTTTTTGAGATTGCTCTGCTGCTTTGAGATTGCTCTGCTGCTTTGAGATTTCTGTCTGTCACCCTTCTTTCCAACACTAGCACTCCGTCTTTGCTTTGACCACTTTTCAGTTCCCCCCTATCCTTTGCATTTAATCCCAAATCTGTATTATCAATTTATCAGTGCTAGATTTTTCGTCATAAACAGCTATCCTCTGATAAGTATTAGCTACTAATTTAGGAACTAACGGGATACCAAAATAGATTAGAGCAGCTAAAACGCTGGCAACAGTTGAAATTGGCAATCAAGTAGTCGGTTTCTCAAATGCTGAAAACTCTCACAGATCTGATCACCAATGACAGACGGATTGGAAGAAGAGATAGAATCAGTTGCACCCGAATTATGAGCTTTGCAACCTCTGCAGGAAGCTCTCTGTATCAGAGGATAAGGAGCAGCTGGTCTCTTTGACTGCAAATATAAAATTTCTTTGTTGACAAAAGCCCAGATTGATGCGTTCATCTTTTTGAGGTAAAATTGAATGAAGAGAAATGTTAAACTAGTGTGTATTGATTCTGGGTAATGCCAAAGCTCAGTCATAGTTCATGAAAACATTGAAGTTCAAGAAAGTGCGAGTTGATGACATTATTGAACAGTTGAAATGACTGATGACAGAGCTGAATCATCATTAAAACAGGAGGAAGAGCATCATGCAGGCATTTTCTCGAGGTAAGAATGTGATTGGCCGCAGGGAAGACATGGCTGGAGTGAGGACTCACCTTACATGAGGCTTTGCCATTCAAAGTTTTAGTTTAGATGTATCAACACCTTGGACAAGCCACGAAACTTCTCTTATCTATCTGACAACTCCCAGGCACTGCTTAATCATGGTTGGAATTACTTAGGGATTGGCCATTCTACTAGCTCACTGGGTTCTCGACAGCAGGTTCATCTTTCTGCTGTTTCGATTGTGGCAGTAGAGGGGTTAAGATACCTTGATATACAAAGATACTCACATTGCTCGTTTCTTCTGTTCTTTTTCGTGGGTGACCCGTGACTGTAGCACTGAAATTTCAACCGAAGAACTCCACAGCAACATAGCCAAACAGGTTATCACAGTGGGCTCTCATGAACCTGACAAGAGATGGAGCTTGGTTATGTTAAGCGAGGGTATCAATTTCTTCTTAACTGAAAGGCCCTATTTTATAGTGTTGGATGATGATGGGCACCTGAAATCCGGAGATTGCTGCACCAAGTTTTGCCAAACCAGGTCACAGTGGTAGCCTCAGAGCCCAGAGGCCAGCTCAAGTTCTGAATATATCCACCATATACATGAGCTGACTCCATGGACCAGCTGGCAGCTCTTTTTTATGATCCTTGGAGATGCACTTCATGAATTGCAGGCTGCAGCCATTGGCTCAAGAGATTGTAGAAATTTACTGGGATATCCCACTTCGAATTCTAGAGAATGTCAGCATTCTGTCCTGGATAGCTAAATCTGTTGTCTGCTGGTCCACATTGCTCTTTGAGCTCCAACAAACATTACATCCTAAGAAATGTCTCTAAATCCTTTTTGACAAGGACTTTGAGATCCCAACAAGGAGATTAACTAAATTATGAATAGTTGAGGGACTGGTGCAGCCAAAAGTGGGCAATGAAGATGAGCCTTTAGAGGCTATACGCTATAGCAAATCAGTAACTCCTTGATTTGCAACACTATTCTGTTGTAGAGGTATTAGAGATTAACTCCAATGGAGAAATCAAAACATGTAGCTTATGTGATGCAATCAGAACTGTGTTGATTTTTAGAAGCTAAGACAAACTATTTCTTTTATGAACATAGTAAAAACGCATTCATGGGATTGCCCATCATCCTCAAAGAAATCAGCTGGTGGTTAGTGGTCCTTGTATGGATTTAGTGAGAACCAGCCACATGGTTCTTCTACATCTTATTGCTTCAAACATTTAAAAACTTTGATCCTTGAGAGGGACCAGAGCCAGGAGAACATATAAAGTGCTTTCTTCATAGAGACATCAAGATGGGAGGCTGTAAACGGCTGTGAGTATTGGATCTTTAAGATGTCCTTTATCCTATATTACCTGAGGATTTGTAAGCCTGGGAAGAGCCTACAGCATCAGCTGGATCTTTGCAGAGCTTCAGACGTTAAACCTGAACCGTACTTGCATCACTTTGGTGCCTATTTACATCTGGAAGTAGAAAGAACTCCAAAACTTGTACCTAGGTGAAAGCTACCGTACTAGACTGTCTTCTCATTCCTCCAAGACAATATCAGTTTCTGGTGGATTTATGGATGATCAGACTCCTGTAGAAAATGGGCTGGACAGCTTTAAAAACCTGAAACAATAAGCATTGACATGTCAGATGTCAATGATAAAGCACAAGAGAGTAGGAGATTGGATAGTGAAGTTGACAGACCTCAATACTCTGAGGTTGAGGTTAATTGATGAGATTATTGAACCTTCTCGGTTATATCTTGAGTGTCTCTCAGGCCTTACCAAGCTTAATAGTCTGTATTTCCTTGGATCAATAACTCAAACTGTAATATTACTTCCTGAAAGCCTTCCTGAATCACTTCTCTTCATCCAAGTTTAGGAAGGACCCTTTACTGTATTTGGTGAACTTGCAAAGTGCAAACCTAAGAAGTCTTTCTTTGCTATCGGATTGCTATATGGGGATGGGCCTGCCTGCATGACATCAAGATTTCCTGTACTTGTTTTGTAAAACTTTGGAAGTTGACAGAATTGGACGAATGGATAGTTGACGGAGGAGGCAAGGAGCTTTGCCTGTCATTGAAGTTATTGAGATCAGTGCCTGCAGGAAATTGAAGTGTATTACATGGAAAATGGAGTACTTGACATCTTCTCTGCGAGCTTAAATTACTATTACTATAACTTATGGATACTTCAACAAGCAACATTGATTTAACTCGTGCAAATGCATATGCTTCAAGCACATGCTTGCAATTTATATATTCTTCCCCACTGTCTAATCACTACACAACCATCCAAGAAATTACAATTCTTACTTAGATAGGTCTTGCTATGAGCCTATGATAGTGAGATTATCTTAGGACATAGCACCTTTTTTTAAAGGAAAAAGCTCTTCTGGGCAGCTTGTTCTTCGTCTTTCTCTTCCTTGGGAGGGAAAATTTCTCTTATTATGTCTAAACCTGACAAGTTTCAGACCCATCCTACGACTATTATTAGGTTTCTAGTGAGTACATATCAGAACCGTCATGGTTAAATTATTCGTACACGTCCCACCAGTATAAGTATTCTTCTGTTATCCATCTTCTTGTTGTAATACCTTGACATCCATATACGTATACATGCTACTTTTAACCGATAAGGGGTATGGGAACCAGATATTAAGCGGGGTGAGTTTATGGACATTTTTGGGTGACCACGGAAATGGAGGAAGAAGAAAAGAACAAAGGCGTGGAGTATATTTTGTACTTCAATCAATTGTGCGAAAATTAAAAGGAAATAAATGATTTATATTAAGTAGCTATGCTGAGTCTTCCTAGAATTAGCGAGAACCTTATTCCCCTTCTATGGAAAATTATGAAAATAAACTGCAGAACCTGCCATAAAGTTTCAGTCTCTTGTCTGCAATCTCGGGGCATCTTCTGTGTCTTTCTACCAGCTGGTGAGTCTGGATTGGAAGCATTAAAATTATTTTGAAGGAGTAAACTGTTGTTTGTAGTAAGTATTAAAAATGTCCTCAGAAGTAAATGTGTTCGCCATGTATTAGTAATATGCAGCAGTTCAGCCTAAACTCAGCTTTGTTTGCAGGTCAGGAGCACATTCTAGTAGAGAGGGAAGCAGCAGGGGCAAAAAGATGTTTGAACATGGAGTTTTTACAGATGTTCACGTTTACAGGGATAGGGACTTAGGCAAGGAATATCTATCTGGTGGATGTGAAACTTATGTGGACTGAGAGCAGGTATTTACAACGAGACTACCAAGTCTAGAGCTAGTCCTGAATGGAATCAAGCCTTTACGTACCCAAAACATAAATTTGAGGTGAAAAGTTAATTATAGGGAAAGCATGCAGTTTCCCTTGGTAGGATCATCTTTGATATTGAACAAATCTCAGCATCCATTATCGGCTTGGAGATGGTGTATAAATATGTGTCACCTGCAGCTTCTGGTAATAATACTGATAATTACCCCATGAGTAGAAGTATGTTGGTTCAATTGCATCCGAAGTTATATGTGCTTTGGAGATCACTCGTTAAGATGATGGAAGTAATTTAAATTCACAAGGGAATGAAGAGTTACTCTTTGTAGCCATTTGAAGAACCACTTGTTGTTGACAATGGAAGAAAGACTTGGGAAGGGAAGCAACAAACAAGTTTATGGAAGGTGTGTTCTTTTTATTTACAAGATGCTCCCTGGAGGTCTGATAACGAGCACACAAGTGTTATGATCTCTTTAAGCAGGTTGCTCTTGACAACAACTCAAGACGAAAACAGTTTTTGCGGGCCGGATTCTTGTGAAATCTGTGTAGAAGCTGGGTACTATGTCTTGATTGGACCCAAAGACGACTGCTGCTTGTGATTATATGCCACCTGAAAGGACGCCATGTAGAACTTTCAGGCAATATTATACAATGGTATGATCAGATATCGCTGCTAAAAGTCAGAATAGAGGTGCAGACTTAGCAGCTAATTTGGACAGATTACAGAAGTTTGATGGAGAGATCCAAGAGCTACTGCAATTTTTAAGGCATTTTGTTATAGTATTGAATTGTACTTACCATTTAGAGCGGTGGTGTTTGTGATTGGCTTGGTTTTTGCAAGGCACCCCAAAGCTCTTTAGTAGTTTTCATTCGTATCATTTAGATAAATATTTACATGTAATCAGGCTGAATAACTCGTGTTAATTTTGCTAATTATTCATGATTGCTGCCTTTGCTATTGTTGTGTGCATGAAAGTGGTAGATGCTTTCAAGACTTTGAATAGTACTCCTTCTAAGGAACATTTTATTTTTAGGCAAAATTGAGCCTCAACACCACAAACTATAGCGCCGGTGCACCCAGCACCACAAACTAAGACTAGTAGCCAAAACACCACCAACTATGGGCCTCGGTGCAGCGCGTATCATAAATGACACCGGAGTCCAATTTCTCGCTGGCGACAGGGAATCTTATTAATTCATTAATTTTTACCCATTTTCCCCGATTTTATTTTTCTCTTAATCATGGTCGTGATCACTTGAATCCTATTAAGTGAAAAATACTACTCTCTCCGTCTCAATTTAGGTTTGACATTGATTTAGTGCACAAAGATTTAAGAATAGAGAAAAGGTAGAGGTAAAATACTTGTTGGGTTGATGTGCTTCCCTTGAAGCGAAAAGAGATTGAGGAAAATGTGGCTAAAACACTAAAACCGTAGAAGTAGAATGTTAACTTTGATTAGATTTTGTTTTCCTTTTTTTTTGGGGAAGTATCCTGTTTGATGGTTTAAAGCTTGAATAGGCTGCTAAAATGTACTCGACACTACTTGAAGTTTGGTTAGACAGAAAACCTCTTCTATGAAAACTGGTTTTTCTTAAAGTATTTTTTTTAAGGGAAAATATAATCGTAAATTAATTGTCCTTATTTGGCTATAGGAAAAGTTAAAGACATAAAGAAAAAGGAAAAATTGATAAGAGCAGGTCCAACTATGGCCTCCCTTCCATAATAGATCCCAACTTTGGACTATCCCACACAGGTCCCAACTTTGGAGTGTGTTTTACAAAAGTGGTCCCAAGCAGGCCACCTAACTCCGCTATAATAACGGTGAAACCTCTAAAACTCTCACCCCTCGCCACCCTTCCCCGCACTTGCCGTCCTCCCCCGCCCTTGAAATATCCCGCCCTACCTCCTCCCTCTCTAGCATCCCTCTTTCCCCATTGGTCCACTCTTTGCACAACCACCACGCATCCACTGTTGCCCCACACCGCTACCAGAAGCCCCATCCCCTGCCCTGCCATCCCCCCCAAACCCCCTTGAAAATCCCTCCCCTGCTTCTGAATATCATATCAAAAAAAATTCAAGTTCAAAATATTCTTATACATTCTCCACACTACCCCCATTACCCACCACCACCATCATCTTCAGCAACTGGGAATCGAAAGAGAAGGAAAATTGCAAAGCCACCATGACTTCCCCGCACATATACATTGATTTACGAAGTGAATTCACAATTCAGTTCCAATTTGATTATTCACAACTAATCTCCAACATCACAGTTGCACATTAGATTCAAATCCTCCTAGATTATGAAATTCAGCGATTATCCTAACAATCACAGTACAATTCAAGTGCAGATACACCACATAAATTGAGAAACTCAACTCGCACCTAATCAAAAATTTCAAATCAGAATTCAAACAACCACAAAAAACAATAATCAATAGCATTTCCACCTCCAAAAAAAAAGAGACAAAATTGAAATTGAATTTTATATAAAAATGATCATATCTAAAGCAATCGAAAATGGATCAGAGGAGAGAGAAAATTTATAATGATGATGTGAGAAGGAGGAAAGAGAGGGTGAAACAGTTGAAGGCTTTGAAGTTCATTAGATTTAAAATGGGAGAATATAGTACAAAACTGACCAAATCTAGTGGTGATGAATGGAAACCGTGACCAGTGTGCAAATTGGAATCTAGGAGGATTAGGTGCGAGTTGAATTTCCCCCATTTTTGGATCCACAATCCACGACCAACGAACCCACGAACCACGACCCACGACCCACGAACCCACGAACCACTACCAACGAACCCAGAAACCACGAACCTACCGGAAAAATGT
This sequence comes from Beta corolliflora, assembly GCA_947648045.1. NCBI lineage: Eukaryota > Viridiplantae > Streptophyta > Magnoliopsida > Caryophyllales > Amaranthaceae > Beta > Beta corolliflora. Next base: position 53,622 of record CANSZD010002895.1, read on the forward strand.
GCAGCGATGAAGAGGAGGAGTGAGAGACTAAGGTTGAGGAGCATTGCAGAAGACTCGACGGCGTGAGAGGATGAGAGATTCGAGGAGGAGTGAGAGACTGAGGTTGAGGAGACGGCGGACAAGTTTTTCGCCACCCTCATACCTGTAAAAGATTAAAAAAAAAAAATTTACCACTTAAACCGGTATCCCTTCCACTTGTACCATTTTTGTAAAACACCTCTTAAAGTTGGGACCCGTTGTGGAGTATTCGGGAGTTGGGATGTATTATGGAAGGGGGGTCATAGTTGGGCCTGCTCTTATCAATTTTTCCAAAGAAAAATGGGAATGGAGGTGACAGGATAGATGAGAGAAGAGAAAGATAAGGATAAGGGAGCAAAATCTGGCCTTTTTTTTTATATAAAGAGTTAGGTTTTTCATTCTTAAAAGGATTATTTAGCTGTTAGTATCCTTCGGAAAAGTATTTTCCACTTTCACAAACCAAACAAAGGAAAATGGGAAAAGTCGTTTTTGTGAGAAAATGTTTTCCTCCCATCCAAATACTCTCAGTTTCCTGAGGTTGCATTATGCTTGCTAGACTGATTAGGATGAAACGAATGAAGTATTGCATAATATGTCTGACACGCAGATGAAATTCTTCTTGTTTTTTGCCGGTTAAGATAGATGAAATGCATTTAGTTCACATCTAATACAACTCTAAAGTGGCCTTCTGATATTTGAATGTGTTCACTTAACCCAAGGTGTGCTAATAGAAGCCATATGTGAGTTAGCAGCTCTCCGCCTTGAGAAAGTTGCTGGGCATGGTAATTTGATCTGCACTGATTTGCAGCATATGCTAGCATCTCCACCCATACTCCAGCTATAACTTGCCATTTCCATTCTTTATTATTATTTAACAGTTTGGCCAGTCGACAAGCATCAAATAACACAGATTTGCTCCGATCTCCTTTGATATCGCTAGGCCTGATCTTAGTTTTTATATTGAGCAACCTCCGGCAAGCTGTTTTATCATCTTTTATGGATCTTTCTTCAATAAAATCTCTGGCTTCAGCGCACGTATCCTGGTATCGTATCTGGCCAATTCCATTCGGTAACATGAGTGGACGCTTCACTAGTAGGTACAACATATAATTTGACAATAGCCTACTCACATCACATTCAACAGAGGGAGGAATGTAAGCTTCCTGTTCTGTATAATAACATAACTCAGTTGCGATATGCCACAAGAGAATACTGTGATCTAATTCTTTTTCAATGCTCCAGCAAATGTCTTCAAACTGATATTGTTCCAGTGTCCACGCACCTCTGTATGAGCAAAATCTCCTGCCTTCTTTTGAATCTGAGGCGTCCCTCTAGAAACAGTTCAAATATGTATCTTTTAAGATAATCTGGAATTCTTGATGTGCAGGGTGCTCCGAGCTTTACTTTAAGTTTGTGATACATATAGCTGGGGAGTGAGTACAAGGATTTGGCTGGCTTTTGTTTGAAGCAGTGAGCTATGAGACTGTACTGTACCATGAGGTTAGACCAATTCTTGTTGCTGGTTGCGAATTTGAAGCATGACATGAATTTATACAAAAGTTTTTTCACTGGCTTCCCTTGATTACCATCCAACCAAATTACTGCCCAATCTGAGGACAGCCACACAAGAGTTGAAAGGATCTCAAGTGTTGAGGCTCCGAGCAATAAAAGGTAAGTAATAATCACATCAATTTGGTGGGAACCAGTTTTTTTAGACATATAGAAGGTTGCACAGGTCAAACATGTGGAGAACAAAGTGATAGCCCGAAGCACCCTACCCAAACGAGTGGAGAGCATGGAGAACTTTGTATAGAGGGAATCAAACACGAAGGCAAGCTCAACTTGAATAATATCAAATGCTTTCTTCCACCCGTTGTGAAGGAAGAATGACTTGCTTTTCTCAACTTCTTGAAAGCTCAGGATGAGGTCAGCAAAAAGGCGTTTGTAGGTCTCGACATAGTCATATGCTGTTTTCACAATTACCGCTGCTTCAAAAACGCAATCTCTATCATTAGCAGCCTGTGTACCCCTGGCTCCATTGATGATCAAATCTAAGCTAGGCACTACTACTTTAGGGTCTTTAAGTTTATTCCATTTGGGTTTGTACCCTTCAGTTTCTCTCAAATGGTATTCTTCCATAAACTTGGCATAATTAGGACCAGGATCTGGCCTAGGAAGGAGGGCATTTCTAAAATGCACGGTGCTCGCAGATCTTAAGGCCCATGTCCTTTCCCCATATTTGATAATCCCACTCACAAACAACGGAATTGCTACATAATTTAGCTCAGTGGGTTTTAGAGATTTGACAAATACATAAGCTGCAACACCTGTTTGGACTACAAGGCCCAAAAAATGGCGCAGCCAAAGCGCATTATCTTCCATGGAATAAGCAGTAATCGTGTCGGGGCCACCAAGGTGCAACAAAAGAATAGGTGCCCACAATGACTTAAGTACACGTCCTGAGTCGGATGTTGTCTCGCCTTGATCATTTGACAGAATGCCAAGTGACAGATTTGCAACTGAGTCTGCAGACAAGTATGCTAGCCAAAGTGTATATCGGATTCTTTTCCTTGGGTCATGCTTCCGCTGCTTTCCCAAGCTGATCAGCATTATTTGCATACTAAGGCTCACCAGAACCAGTGTTCTCATTTCCCATTCATTCCAGAGCTTCATCCAACTATCTGGAAATATCTCCATCATTCTTCTCTCTCCCATATATAAGATCCCACTGCTCAATGCTGTATTTACACAAATTTGCACGTCCAATCAGCCCTTTCCTAACTTCAGAACTTCATTGATTCTTTATTGAGATTATTGGACCAAGTAAAGCCAACAACACACAAGCAATAAAGGACTTCTAACAGAATGTTACGTTAGTATGTTTTAGTTGTATTAGCTTATATCTTACTAGAAGTAAGAGATGATGTAATAGAGAGGTTGTTAGGACTCTATTTAGGTTATTCTTAGTGATGAAGTAGGACTCTCTACTTAGGATGTATAAATATATGCTATTGATGAATGAGAAAGGATGATGGAAATTGAACTAAATTTAACATGGTATCAAGAGCCAAAACCTGAAATTCTCTCTACCAAAAATCTGAAAAATTTAAACTAAACTCGAATCTGAAAACCGAAACAAGGCTCGATTTTTTCCGAGTTCTTTGAAAAACCGAACCAAGATCCTTCTCTAAGCCAAAGAACCAAGAACCTAGATTTTTTTTCGACAATCGGAAAAAAAAAAAAAAAAAAAAAACAAAAATCGCAAAGCTGAACCCAGCACCCCAAATTCCAAAACCAAACTTTTCCCACCCAATTCTTCATCGCGAAAAGAGGATGGTGATGATTGACGGCCCGATGATCACAAATTCCATTGAAGATTCAGAACAAATCGACTTCGCGACTGCACAGTTCGCATTACTCAACCACAATCGACAACAGGCAGCCTCCCTTGTTCACGCCGACTCACATGCTGCTGAACTTGAGGGTGCTGATTTGGCAAGATATAACGTCGCGTTGCCGGCGATGATGAAGGCAGCACCGAGTATTAGCCTTCAACAGGACAAAGACGAAAAGATGCAGTTGCAGAAGATTGAAAAGGAGAGAGAAAGGCCTTTATGGTTGAAGAGCAGTGATAATATGGGGACCCACCATATTAAGAAGGTTTTATTGAATTTTTGTCCAACTAATAAAGCCGTCCGGGGTTTATGTCCCTCCGACGGGTCGAAATTTGGCGGACAGCAGCCCCAAGATCCTGATGTTGCGGGTCTTGTGGGAATTACACTAGAACAATGGCAAAATTTGTTGGATTTATTGAATTTCCCTCAACCTAAAAATAAGATCACTGGTAACTTCTTATGGATTTTGGATACCGGCGCAACTCATCATGTCACAGGCTCGGAAAATTAATGGTTGTCCAGTTGGATTGCCTGATGGAAGTACTACAGATGCTACGCATGAGGGAGATGTGATTCTTCCTGGAAACTTGAAAATTACTAATGTTCTATTTGTGCCTAATCTTGATTGTAACTTGATTTCTATTCCACAATTGTTGGATTATGCAAATTGTATTGTCCAATTCACTAAAACATTATGTGTCTTACAGGATCGCAGAACGCGGACGTTGATTGGAGCGGGTGAACGAAAAGATGGACTTTTCTTTTTCCGAGGTGTTCCAAAGGTAAATATAATGGTTGTTGATGGCATGGCATCGATGGATATATGGCATAAGCGTTTGGGTCATCCTTCGGAGAAAGTTCTGCGACATTTACCTTGTGTGAGTCCCTCTACTATTACTAGCTGCAATAACGATGGATGTGATGTCTGTTTCCGTGCCCATCAACCTAGAACTAGTTTTCCAAGGAGTGATAGTAGAGCTAGTAGGATTTTTGAATTAATACTTTGTGATTTATGGGGGCCATATAGAACTAAGTGCACTGTGGTGCTTCATATTTTTTAACAATCGTTGATGATTTCTCCCGGACTGTTTGGACTTATTTATTATATAATAAATTGGAGGTTGAAATTATGTTTCTGCATTTTGTGGCATTGGTGGAAAGACAATTTAATCAGACAATTAAACGTGTTCGGAGTGATAATGGCACTGAGTTTAATTGTTTACGTCCCTATTTTGTGAAACAAGGGATAATCTTTGAAACTTCATGTGTTAAAACCCCACAACAGAATGGAAGGGTCGAACGGAAACATGGACATATATTAAATGTCGCACGTGCATTGCGATTTCAGGCTAATCTACCTTTGAAGTTTTGGGGGGATTGTGTTCAGGCGGCCTGTCATTTAATAAATCGAACCCCCACTTGTCGTGCTTGATTATAAAACCCCCTATGAGTGTTTGTTTGGCAAGCCCCCTAAGATGACAGATATTCGGATTTTTGGTTGTTTGTGTTATGCCTATAATATTTATCATGGGGGTGATAAGTTTGCCAGTATGAGCCGTCGTTGTGTTTTTGTTGGTTATTCTTATACTCAGAAAGGATGGAAACTATATGACTTAGACACCAAACAATATTTTGTTTCCCGTGATGTGAAGTTTCTTGAAAATAGATTCCCTTTTGTTGTGTCTGAACCTGTGAATGAGTTGGTTGTGGAGCGACAGGCAGGAATGGATGAATTTTTTGATGAGGAATTTCCAGTGCCTGTTCTTGAAGTTCCCGTTGTTGTTGAAGGGGGACTTGGACCAGGAGATGATATGGAGGTGGCGCCGGCTGAGGAGGCCGAGCCACTCGTCGAGGTGGTGCCGGCTATGGCGGTCGACCCACGTGCGCCGGAGGTTGGTGCACCGAACCCTGTAGGCGTGGCCAGGGATGTTGGCACGCAGGGAGGGAGTAGGGAGGATGATGGGACACATTTGGGGCGTGGAAAACGCACCAAATTCTCAAATAAAAAGTTGCAGGATTATGTGACTCATACTGTAGTGAAAAAGAAAAGTTCATTGACTCAGGCACCCGTTTCAGCATCGTCCTCACGTACTCCCTATCCTATTACACATTATGTTAGTTGTGAAAAGTTTTCTGATAAACATCGCAGATTTCTAGCAGCTATAACTGCAGGGCACCCTCCCAAGTCATTTAAAGAAGCTATGAAGCATGAAGGGTGGCGTGAAGCCATGGGAGCTGAGATAAAAGCTCTGGAGGATCAAGGCACATGGGAATTGCAACCTCTCCCTCCAGGCAAGAAGGCCTTGGGGAGCAAGTGGGTGTATACAGAAAAATATGATGAGCAGGGAAAATTGCAGAGGTTGAAGGCCAGATTGGTTATATTTGGTCATCATCAGGTGGAAGGAATTGATTATAATGAAACTTTTGCTCCTGTAGCAAAAATGACAACAGTACGTACCTTGCTGTTACTAGGCCTGATTTGGCATATTCTGTTCACATTTTGTCACAGTTTATGCAGGCTCCTAAAATGGTTCATTGGGAGGCCGCTTTGAGAATAGTTCGATACTTGAAGAAAAATCCCGGGACGGGGAATATTATTTCGTTACGATAGTGATCTCCGCCTTGAAGGGTGGTGTGATTCTGATTGGGCTAGTTGTCCTATTACTCGAAGATCCCTGAGTGGGTGGTTTGTTTTGTTGGGATATTCCCCTGTATCCTGGAAGACTAAGAAGCAGCCTACAGTGTCTCGGTCATCTGCAGAGGCAGAATATCGTTCTATGGCTGCTATCGTTTGTGAATTAAAGTGGCTTAAGCAGCTACTAGGTGATCTTGGGGTTCAGCATCCTGCAGGCATGAGATTATATTGTGATAGTAAATCTGCGTTATATATTGCCAAGAATCCGGTGTTTCATGAACGTACTAAACATATTGAGGCTGATTGTCATTTTGTTCGAGATGCCGTGACTGAAGGTCTTGTGAGTCCGTCATATGTTCCTACTAAGTTTCAGTTGGCAGATATTTTTACAAAAGCACTTGGTAGGACTCAATTTGATTTTTTGTTGTCCAAGTTGGGCGTTCGTGATTTGCACGCTCCAACTTGAGGGAGGGTGTTAGGACTCTATTTAGGTTATTCTTAGTGATGAAGTAGGACTCTCTACTTAGGATGTATAAATATATGCTATTGATGAATGAGAAAGGATGATGGAAATTGAACTAAATTTAACAGAGGTTTATTCAAAATTCATTAGCTTGTAATAATCATTTTGACGCAATGTAGAATCAAGAAGCTTCTCGCTCAAGTCTTATATTTCTGACATTCTTCATTAATATGGACTGCTCTATCATAATGCTTATTATTTAGATGATATTTGACATGCTTATACAAGTAATTAAATCAGTGTGTTCATCCAGAAATAAGAAAGTACATCACAAAATTGCAGCTAACCTGTGGCAGCCATTCATAAACTTCAGGAATTCGGACCGATCTTGGACAGTGTTTCAGGATGGAGATGGACTGTTGAAAAAGTGGAAGACGTTTTAAGGTAATGGTACTTTAGACAAAAACACTTTTTTTATAGCTATTCCTTAAGCTCTGCATACCACTTTGTTGAAGAAACTAGGAGAACTAATTTCTTGCTTACACACTCAGCAAGTACACTGATATTGAACAATATGAATGCTCAAATTCAGGTAAGACTGGATACGTTTTTAGGTCAATGATTTATAGTGTATTTTCTTTCCTTATACAAGTATAGTTATTTTATCTAGTTGTTTATTTTTCAAGTGTATAAAGAGTCACAAAAGACAATGATGTAGTCCATAGACAGAATTCGATTCCAAATTTTAGGCATCGTCCCAAGACTTTACCAGCTAATGGCATCCACTTGTTTTATTTATTAAATGGCTTATTTTCTTATTTGATTCAACCACTTAACAACTACATATATATCAACATTTTAAAATTTGGAGCCGCCTCATCATTAAATTTAATATTAATCATGCCTTTGGACCTTTAACGGTCACTAATGGCCAACCTGACAAACGGGTTATTTAGTCAAGTGCATAGATAGAATATGGCTTATCTTTATCTTTTTCTCCTTCTTTATTTATTATATACTGTATACTATTAATGAGTATATTGTTTAATCTTATTACGAAATCCTAGAAAGTAGGCACCCGTTAAGAATCTATAATTGTTTGTGCTGCAAGTTGGGATGATAACGAATATACATTTCTCTATTAAGTGAGCAGATAATTAAGGAATGAAAAAATTGTTATTACTCCGTAGTACAGTATAATCTTCTTTAGTACTATCAAAAATTTGGAATGGTTCATCATCATTTTCAAAATTTGTGACAGGTTTCCCTGATTCCTTCTCCAAACTTCAATACCAACAGTTTAAAGTCACTGTATTATGCAACTCTTCTTTTCAAGAAAAAAACATGGTGCTAAAAGTTGATCCTTGACTATTGTTGCTGGGTGGTTTTTGCTCACATCAGGTTTCCTGGTAAATTTATTTTGTTTCCCATATATGTTGTTGGCTTGATTCTATTTATTGTTGTTCTGAATGGTTGATTTGATTCCCATGATATGACTACTACTTCCTCCGTTCTTTATTAATCGCAACATTTCCTTTAGTTATAATTTTCATATTAATTGTTACATATCCATTTTTGGTAATATGTTATCTCAAACTCTCTGTATCACAATTCACATGAATCCCTCTTTTTTATCTATTTATGTCTCTCTCATATTCCTTGATATGTGTATCTCCTCTACATGTAGCGATTACAAAGTTTTTTTTTTCCTAGTCTGTTGCTTTTCATTCAACGCTAGAACCCCATCTTTGCTTTGATCACCTTCCAAAACCGCTTTGTTAATTTATCTCAAATCTGCTATATATCAGTGCCAGGTTGCTCTTTATATCTGAGTCTACAGAGTCTTTTGATTAGTATTAGCTACAAAATTTAGGAACTAAAGGCGAAATAAAATAAGATTAGAGCAGCTAAAAATGATGGCAGTAGTTGAAGTTGACAACCAAGTAGGTGAGGTTTCTGAAACGTTGGAAAGTCTCATAGATCTGATAACTGAGGAATCACCATTGACACGAGGAATGGAAGAAGAGATAGAAGCAGTTGCACCCGAGTTACGAGCTTTGCAAACTCTGGTGGAAGCTGCAGAATCAGATAATGATGATGAGGAGGAGGAGCTGATCTTGTTGGCTGCGGGTATAAAGGAACTTTCTTTGATGGCAAAATCCCAGATTGATGCTTTTATCTTGTCAAGGGAGAAACAGATGAAGAGGGGAAAGTTACACAAGTGTATATCCATTCTGGGTGATGCCAAAGCTCGGTCAGAATTCATGAAAATGTTGAAGGTGATAAAAGTCCGAGTTCATGACATTATTGAACAGTTGAAGAGACTGATGAGAGACGCTGAATCATCATCATCACATGAGGAGGCAGAGCACCGTCTGCAGGCAAATTCTCAAGGTAATAATGTGATTGGCCGTGAGCAAGACATTGCACGAGTGCGGACTCACCTTTCATCAGGCTTTGTCCGTCAAACTTTTTGATTCAGATGCACCATCAACTTCAGAAAGTGGTAGAACTTCTCCTGGTCTATCTGACAACACCCAGGCGCTAATTCAACATATTGGGAAATACTTTGGTCTTTCTGTTAGCTCCCCTGGTTTTCGGCAGCAGGTTCGTCTTTCTGCTGTTTCCATTGTGGGCAGAGAGGGAGTAGGAAAAACAACCGTGGCATCTTTGATATATAAAAATGCTTACATTTCTCGTATCTTCTCTTCTCGTGTGTGGGTGACAGTACCACACGAATTTCAACCCGAAGAACTCCTCAGCAACATAGCCAAACAGGTTATTACAGTGGGCTCTGATGAACCTGACAAGACATGGAGCTTGGCTATGTTAAGAGAGAGTATCCACTTCTCCTTAACTGAAAGGCCTTATCTTATAGTGTTGGACGATGTACAGACACCTGAAGTCTGGAGATTGCTGCGCCAAGTATTGCCAAACACTGGTCACAGTAAAGTTCTCATCACTACGCGGGTTGCAGAGGTAGCCACGGAAGCCAGCTCAAGTTCAGGTTCTATCCACCATCTACAGGAGCTGACACCACCGACCAGCTGGCAGCTCTTTTTGCACCATTCTTGGAGATGCAGCTGATGAATTGCAGCCATTGGCTAAAGAGATTATAGGAAATTGCAGGGGAATCCCGCTCCTAATCCTAGAGACTGGCGGCATTTTGTCCTGGGAAGCCAAGACTGTTGAGCGCTGGTCCACATTGCTTTCTGAGCTCCAACAAAAAGGTTCCTTGAAACATTTGGTTGCTGATGCTTTGCCATCATATCTCAAGAAATGTCTCTACTCTCTTCTTCTTTTTGACAAGGATTTTGAGATCCCAACAAGGAGATTAGCTGCGTTGTGGATAGCTGAGGGACTGGTGCAGCCAAAACTTGGCAATGAAGATGAGCCTTTAGAGGCTATAGCGAAGGAGTACCTCCTTGATCTGAAAAGTTATTTTGTTATAGAGGTATTAAAGAATAAGTCCAACGGAGAAATCAAAACATGTCAGCTTACGACCTACAATTAGAAGTTTGTTGATTTTAAAAGCTAAGGCAGACAATTTCTTTTATGAACATAGCAAAAAAAGAATTCGTAGGCTTGCCCATCATCCTCAAAGAAACAACAACAACAATGGTGAGGGTGCTGATGATTGGTCCTTGTATAGATTTAATGAGAACCAAAGGCATGGTTCTTCTACATCTTATTGCTTTAAATACCTTCGTACTTTCTCTTCCTCTGATCCTCGAGAGGGACCAGGGCCAGGAGAACACATAAAGTACTTTCTTCATAGAGGCATCAAGATGGGAGGCTGTAAACGGCTGCGGGTATTGGATCTTGAAGGTGTCTTTCGTCCTATACTACCTGAGGTTTTGCTTAAGGAGCTAAAACTGCTTCGATATGTAAGCCTGAGAAGAACCTATGCAGAAGTGCTCCCAGCATCAGTTGGGTCTTTGCGGAAGCTTCAGACGTTGGATCTGAAACATACTTGCATCAGTATGGTGCCTATTTCCATCTGGAAGTTGAAAGAACTCCGACACTTGTACCTAGGTGAAAGCTACCGTACTAGATTGCCATCTCATCCTTCCGTGATAATATCCTTGAACAACCTTCAGACGCTGTCTGGTGGATATATGGATGATCAGACTCCTATAGAAAATGAGCTAGGTAGCTTAATAAACCTGAGAAAATTAGCATTGACATGTCAGATGTCAATGGAAAAGCACAAGGAATTAGGAGATTGGATAGTGAAGTTGACAGATCTCAAGACTCTGAGGTTGCGATCAATTGATGAGATGATTGAACCTTCTCGGCTCTATATTGAGCGTCTCTCAGGCCTTAACAAGCTTAACAGTCTATATCTCTTTGGAGCAATAACTCAAAGCATATTATCTACATTCCCTGATAGCCTTACTGAAATTACCTTGTCTTTATCCAAGTTAGAGGAGGACCCTATGCCTGTATTTGGGAGCCTCTCAAACCTGAAAAGTCTTTCTTTGCTCTCTGATTCCTATATAGGGAGCAGCCTGACCTGCCTTACGTCGAGCTTTCCTGTGCTTCGTTTTCTAAAACTTTGGAAGTTGACGGAATTAGAGAAATGGATTGTGGATGAAAGAGCTCTGCCTGTCATTGAAGCAATTGAGATTAGGTCCTGCAGGAAGTTGAAGTTTATTACCCAGCGAATGGAGTACTTGACATCTTTTCAATGAGCTTAAATTATTTTTATTATTACTTATGCCTTAAGAGTCAAGATGCAAATTTACATTTGTATTATGATTTGTAGAATGACCTTATTCTATTTCAAGTTTCAACAATCTTTCCAGGATAAATTCTCTCAAGGCATCAATTGATTTGTTCAAATACATATGCTTTTACATTCTTGCATTTTATTTGTTCCTCTCCACTGTCCAATCACTCCAAAACCATCCAAGAAATTACAATTCTTGCTCAGCTTTAAGAGTGATTATTTTAGAAAAAAAGCTCCATTTTTTTCTAACGGAAGCTGCTCTTCAAGGCAGCTTCTTCATCTTTCTCTCTTTGTTGCGAGAGAGATTTTCTCTTATTATGCCTATACCTGACAAGTTCCGGACCCATCCTACGACTATTATTAGGTTCTAATAAACATATTAGAGATTTCTTATCAACATCTTACCTCCCAAGACTTTAAGACTGAAGTAAACATGGCTGAATCATACATACATGTCCTATCATTTAAAGTATTCTACTATTCTTTCATCTTTAATAAGTATTAATTTAAGTAATCTAGATTTGCACAGAAAGGATTCCAAGTTACTTTTTTAATTAATTTTACATCCATATTCGTATAAGTGCACCTTTCAGTTACTTAAGTTAATAAGGGGAATGGAAATTAGATATAGGCTATGTGAGTCTATTGACATATTTGCGTGACCATGGAACTGTAGGAAGAACAATATATGGAGTATATTATAGTTTCAAGCAATTGTATGAAACATAAAATGAAGTAAAATAAATCAATCAAAGTAGCTACTTTGAGTTCCTAGAAATAGAGGGCACCTGATTACTTATACTGACAACTGAAGGGAAAGAAATGCAAATGCCATTAAGTTTATGCATCTTTTCTGCATTCTCAGGGCATCCTTATTGTCTTCTTACCATCTCGTGAGTACATTGAAAGAATTGAAATGATCTCGAAAGAGAAAACTGCTGTTTGCTGTGAGTGTTGAAAATGTGCTCAGAACTGAAGTAATCTCTTTGAATGTGTCCTGCCACATATCAGCCTAATCTCAGATTTTACTTGTAGGTCAGTAGCTAAATAAAAGCTATCATTACAGATTTACAGTGAGCAGCTGTTGACACAAAAGCACCTTCTAGTAAAGAGGGAAGCGGCAGTGGCAAAAACATGAATGAATGTGGACTTCTAAATATTCATGTTTGCAGGGCTAGAGACTTGGGCAAGGAATATGTATCCAGTGGGTGTGACACTTATGTAGAACTAAGACTAGGAAACCACATTGAGACTACCAAGTCTAGAGCCATTCCTGAATGGAATCAAGCTTTTACATATTCAAAACACAAAATTCAAGCTCCTACTGTGGAAATTGAGGTGAAAAGTCGAGTATTTAGAAAAGCAAGACGTGATGTTTCCCTTGGTAGAATTATCTTTAACCTTGAAAATATCTCAACATCAGCTACTCCCTTGTCACCACATTGGTACAGGCTGCAAGATAGGAAAGGCGATAAGGTGACTGCAGAACTTCTGGTGGCTATCTGGATTAATGATGTTGCACAAATCTCTATATCACCTGCAGATGCTGGTAATAATACTGAAAATAATCTCATTAGTAGTAGTAGTAGTAGTAGTGATCAATCAGTTGGAGGTGAGTATTTGTTACCTAACTTTTGGTATGTTAGGGTCAATGTAATTGAAGCTCATGACTTGTTAGTACAATTGCAGCCTAAGTTATATGTACTTGCCATGCTCGGAAATCAGTCTTTAAGGACCAGAAATTTTTCTGATGGAAGTACTTCAAATCCTCAATGGAAGGAAGAATTACTCTTTGTAGCCAGTGAACCGTTTGAAGAACCGTTGGTTTTGACAGTGGAAGAAAGACTTGGAAAGGGAAGCAACAACCAAGTTTGTGGAAGGTGTGTTATTCCTTTACGATATGTTCCCCGGACGTCTAATGTTGAGCACATAAGTGGTAGGTGGTATGACCTCTCTAAACAGGTTGTTCCCGAGGATGACTTTGAGAAGAAAACTGTTTTCGCAGGCAGGATTCATGTGGAAATTTGTGTAGAAGCTGGGTACCATGTCTTGATTGGACCCAAAGGCGACTGTTGCTCATGTGATTATATGCCACCTGAAAGGACACCATGTATTGGAACTATGGAATTGCATGTCATAGAAGCTCATGGCCTCCTGCCAATGAAAAAGATAAATGGTCAAGCAAGAGCTGATGCTTACTGTGTAGTTCAATATGGTAAGAAATGGGTTCGAACAAAGACTATTTTCGATAGCTTGAATCCCAAATGGAATGAGCAGTATTGTTGGCAGGTATTTGATCCATGTACCATTGTTACTATTGGATTATTTGATGATAGTTGTATTCAGGAAAACCAGGGATTTAAGGATTCCAAATTCGGGAAAGTAAGAATTCAACTTTCTCGTCTTCGCGCCAACCAGCAGAAGAAGGTTGAGCTCAAATATCCAATTTTATCCTTATCTCCTTCAGGGTTGAAGAAGATGGGTGAAATTAAGTTAGCCGTAAGACTCACTTATTCTTCCTGGCTTACTATGTTGTCTTTATATTCACAGCCATTGTTACCAATAAAACATTACCTTGATCCATTAGAGGATGAACAGCAAATTTCCTACCTGCAGTACTCAATCACAGATATAATCTCAAGGTGGTTCGACCAATCAGAGCCAAGATTAAGGAGAGAAATTGTGGAATACATGTTGGATGTAGAGAATCGAATGTTCAGTTTGAGAAAGTTGAAGGGAAAATTTTCTTTAGCTTTAGATGTTCTTCAATGTTATGATCAGATATGTAATTGGAAGAATCCCCTGGCTACCCTTTGGATTCATGTTCTTCTCATTACTTTGCTGCTTTGTCCTAAGTTACTACCAACTGCCATCTTTCTTTCACTTTCTTTAGTTGCCATACTGAACTATCAACGTAGAAACCAGCAACATTCTGAAATGGACCTTCATCCATCTCTTGTCGATATCGATTTAGACGAGTTAGATGAAGAGTTTGACACATTTCCCACTTCCAGACGATCTGACACAGTGAAAATGAGGTATGATCGTCTCAGGAATATCGCTGCAAAAATTCAGAATGGAGGTGCAGACTTGGCAGCTAATTTGGAGAGAGTACAGAATCTGGTTTTGTGGAGAGATCCAAGAGCTACTGCAATATTTATGGCATTTTGTTTACTTTCTGTTGTGGTATTGTATCTTGTACCATTTAGAGTGGTGCTGTTTGTGATTGGCTTGTATTTGATAAGGCACCCAAAGCTCCTTAGGGTCCCTTTATTCCCTGTCAATTTCTTTGCAAGGTTACCAACCATGACAGACATGATGCTTTAGTAGTTTTACTTGTATCATTTAAATCATCAACTACTTGTAATTAGCTTGAACAATTCATGTTCACTTTGCACTGTTGCTGCCTTTGGTCTTGTTATATAGCCTCTTAAAAATCCATTCTATATTTTCTTTTGAAGGAATATAGAATGTTTCTTATCTAAATGCATGGAAGGAATATAGAATGTTTCTTATCTAAATGCATGATATATAGTTTACTTAGCTTTTTATATGATTTTGCAAGTCACGCTTTTAATTTAGACTAATTCAGAACCATTGATTTTAATTTTGTGGCTTTGGATCGGATGGCTGGGAATAGTGATCTGTGTGTGTTGTATCAATGAGGTTAAAGCCATAGATTTTTCTTAATCGACGGCTAGGATGAAGTGAAGTTTCCTTCTTAGGATTTTAAATATCTAGCAATTTGATCAATAGATAAGATTAAATATTACTAGTATACTTTAAACTATTAATTTTACATTTGTTGTTATTACTATTATTGTTATTATAGTTGTTCTGCTGTTAATTTTAATTTACTCTATTAATCTTTTTTGTTATTGTTGTTAATATTGTGTAGTTTAGAATGTAAAAGTAAATATTAAGCTATAATCAGTACAAGTTTTATGAACTCCTGCGTACAACTAATGATCGATCTTTTAATTATAGATAATTATGTCATATATTATTCAACTTAATATAACCAGATATTTCGTTTACTTTGACTTATTAGTTATTTGAACCTAGTTATTGGTACTTGTTTTATCTAAGTTATTATTTACTTATATATTAATATATGGTTATTACTTCTATTAAGATAAACCTCTTATAGAGTTATAGCATCACTTATAAAATACTCAACTAACTAATAACTCATTTATATTCACTTAAATGTACTTATATAAGTAATAACAAACATTAGTTAGTAACAAACCTTATAGTATACAAATTTTTGCTTCGTATCAAGATCTTGCTAACAAGCAATAAGATTAAGGGCCTGTTCTCCCCAGCTTATTTTCAGTTTAGTTCAGTTCAGTTCAATTCAGTTCAGTTCAGTTCAATTCAGTTCGGTTCAGTTCATTTTAGTTCAGTTCAGTACAGTTCAGTTCAATTCAGTTCGGATCGGTTCAGTTCAGTTCCTACATGATAATCATTACTATTAATTAGTTATAATTTAATTCAGTTTAGTTCAATTCAGTTCAATTCAGTTCAGTTCAGTTCAGTTTAGTTGTTTTATGCCGAAGAGAACAGACCCT
The DNA here is from genome assembly GCA_947648045.1 of Beta corolliflora. Classification (NCBI taxonomy): domain Eukaryota; kingdom Viridiplantae; phylum Streptophyta; class Magnoliopsida; order Caryophyllales; family Amaranthaceae; genus Beta; species Beta corolliflora. The sequence continues at coordinate 69,439 of CANSZD010002895.1, forward strand.
AAGTCGATTAAGATTTTGTTAATGTGAAACAAGTATAGTAACAAATCTCATTATATGTCATACCAAACTATATTATTGAAATAATTATATTCTATGTCTCGTGTTAAGTTGTTTCATTATTGATACATTCAACGATCTAATCCACTATCAACATAACTTGTTTCAATCCAGTCTTATGCTTTGAGTTTAAAAATGATTATAACTTACATACAATTGACTTAAATGGAGTATTGTTATCATGAATTAGCTTATCAACTTACATTGATAAATTCATAGATCTCATTCGATAACAATATGTTTCAATTTAGTTAGATGTTTTGAGTTTCGAAATGAATTTAACTTAAAGATGATTAAAATTAAATAGAGCCTTGTGTTTTAAAATCAAAATGGATCATACAACTTAATCTTTCTTAAAATGAAGCACATTTATTTTCAATTACTTTACCGACTTACTCTGATACATTCATCTAATCTAATAGCAATTTATTTCAGCTTGGTTAAAATGTACGTATGAGTTACAAATTGAATATAACTTGTTAACGATTAACTTAAATGGAGTATTGTTGTCTTGATTTAACTTATCGATTCACATCGATACCTTGATATAATCCAATGTTAACTTATTTTACATCGACTGTATGTTTTCAGTTTTCAAATGCATATAGCTTAATTACTAGTACAGTTATATTAATCCATTGATCTAATATAGTTATAGTAAGACATTGTTCTAATCTGCTTTTTAAAAAATGTCAAACTCGTCTTTCGAGAAAGTTTATAAGAATTTATACTGATATGAGACGTCATTTTTAACCAAACATGATGTGATTTGCATACAACTAAAAGTTTGAATATCGACTTATATAAATTTTCTTATTCCAAATTATCGAATATATCAGTAAAGTACACATATATCGATGTCACTTTCATACACGTTTTTGGGAAGTATAACCGTTTTTTTTCAAGGGAAGTGCTGGACTACACTTATTTGCCACATTAATTTAAACCGGATGGAAAAAATCATTTGGCCAAAACCCGACATGAAGGTCCATTTTTCCCGAACAAGTACAAGAATGTAACTAAGTTCTACCCGAACTGATGCGATTATTGTCGAACTTATGTGATTTTCGTCAATAACTGAAATAAACTGAAACGAAACTGAAATTAACTGCAACGTATTTTAACTACTATGGATTCAACCGTTGGTTGGTTTAACAGTTCGGGTAAAACTGGTTTAAACTGCAACTGAACTGAACTGAAACTGGAAAGAAAAATAACTGAATTAAACTGAACTGAAAAGTTTGTTAACTGAACTGAACTGAACTGTTAATAATTTTAACTGTTTTAAACTGAACTGATATAAACTGAACTGTTTGGATATAACCATAACTGAACTGTTGAACTGAATTGACACCTCTATCCGTTAGTTTTAGCCTCAGTTTCTCTTATATTATACAATGATAATCAACAACAAAGAAGGGATTTTGATTTTGGAAAAATGGAAACTAATAATCCCACCTTTGCCACTTCTATTCAAAACAATTCCATCTTTTCGAAATCTGGAAACAATCCTACCTTTATACCCCATCTTCTCAAAATGAGCCTTTTACCGGTTTGTGAAATTGGTAACTTGTTTTAGAAGGTGACTTGCCACGTGTCACCTTCTTATTGGTCTTCCCTCCCCTGTAGGAGCACCCATCCCCCTGTCGGACCAGCCGTCGTCGATTCTCTCACCTCACCACCCCTACCTCCATAACAACCACCATATCACCACCAAACCTCCACTCCCACCACAACTAACTCCCGCCACCTGAAATCCCGCCACCCCACCCCCTAACCACTACCCCACCACCCACCCCTCAAAACCTCACTCAAACCAAACCGGAACCAATCCTACCCACTTGAAAACCCACCCTAACCCCAGCCACTAAAATCCCGCACATTCCACCCAAAACCCGGTGTCGATTGGGGTGGCACTAAGAATGTGGGGCATGCGCGGCGGTGAGGGAGGGGGATCGGGGTTCAGGGAAGGGGAATAGGGAGTAGCTGGTCTACAAGGGAGGGGGATCGGGGTTAAGGGAGGAGGATCGGGGAGTAGGGGTTGCGGGACTGCAGGTGGAGAGGGGGTTCGCACCACCAAAACTGTTATGGGTCCAGCCCATCTTGCAATATTTTTATTGCTTTTGGTCACATGTATTGTGGGCTTTTCTAGTAGACATGTTATGTCTAATCTTTGGGTCCATTTTTAGCATGGGTTTTGTGGCTTACTTGGTAAGCTTTTTTAGAGGGCTAATTTTTGCTGAAAAAAAACAGCAAGGAGTGCAGCAACTTGAAAAAGAAAACACGAGAGAGAATAAGTTTTCGGGTTTTCGGTTTTTTAGGGACAGCATTCACAAATCTGTCCGTTGCCGGAAATTGCACCGTTGGATCGTCCTGAAATTTTGACAGCTTGTTCGTGACATCTAGGGCTTCATTTTGGACGGTTGGATCGTCAGTTTGAGCTCTAGTTTGGTCAGAATCGTCTCTGGATAGATCTGCGAATTTGGGTGAATTCTACACCTTTTGCTCTCTATTTTTTATTCTCTTATTGTTGGTGTTTATTGGTGGGTTGTGAATCCTTTGTAGACTGATTTGGGATTCTTTTTCCCTCAATTATCAATAAGAGAAGTATAGGGTGGACTCCTCAAACGGTCGCGTGGTTTTTACTCTTCACATTGAAGGGGTTTTCCACGTATAATTCGTGTGTGTTGTTTGCTTATTATTCTTATTGTTATTGCTGATTTTGCTACTGCATTATTGCTGATTTTATTTGGTAATTTGGTTGTGTGACAATTTGGGTTGATTGGTTTGAGTAGTTGGTTGGTTGTCTTGTTTGTGTGATTTTGTGATTTTGTGAGTGTCGTTGTGACCTCTTCCGATCCCTACAACTTGGTATCAGAGCCGGAGATTAATTTGACCATTGTTATGGAGTCTACTAGTGGTAGTGGAGGTAGTTCAATGGTTAAATTGACATCAACCAATTATTCCATTTGGAGACCTATGATGGAAGACGTGTTATATTGCAAGGATTTGTATGACCCAATTGAAACTGTCACCAACTCTGATGGTAGTGTCTCTAAACCATCTAAACCAGATAAAATGGAAGAAAAAGATTGGGTAAAGTTGAAAAGAAAGACTTTAGGGACTATTAGACAATGGGTTGATATCAGCATATTCAATCATGTGTCACAGGAGTCCGACCCTTATGAGTTGTGGAAGAAATTGGATGGTCTTTATGAGAGGAAGACCGCTCACAACAAAGCTTCTTTGATTAAAAGACTTGTTAATTTGAAATTGAAAGGTGGAAAGTCTGTTTCTGAGCATCTTAGTGACTTCCAGGATATTATTAACAAGTTGACTACTATGAAGATTTGTCTTGATGATGAGTTGCAGGCTTTGTTCTTATTGAGTTCTTTGCCAGATAGTTGGGAGACCTTGGTTGTGACTATTAGTAACTCTGCTCCGGATGGTGTGCTATCTTGATGTGATCAAAGAAAGCATGTTTAATGAAGAGATAAGAAGAAAGGAGATGAGAGTTGATAATTCACATGCTCTTGTTGTTGAGAATCGTGGAAGAAGCAAGAGTACGGGTCCCAAAGGTCGTGGTAACTCAAAGGGGAGGTCCAAGTCTAGAGATAGAGAGACTAGGACATGTCATCACTGCAACAAGCCTGGCCATATCAAAAGTTTTGCTACCGTTGGAAGAAAGAACAAGGTAAGAAGCAAGACTCACAAAAGCAGGAGATGATAAAAATATTTGCAAAGAACCGCTTCTAAGAGTGATGATGAGGTCACTTTGATTTGTGCAACTAGTGAGTGTCATCATTTAGAAAGTTCAGATCTGAGTGGCTTGTAGATTCGGGTGCTTCATACCATTGTGTTCCCAAAAGGGAGTATTTCACAAACTATCAATCTGGTGATTTTGGTAGTGTGAAGATGGGGAACAAGAGCTCAGCTAGCATTGTTGGGTTAAGTGATATTCGTGTGAAGACAAGTGTTGGGTGCATGCTTACATTGAAGAATGTGCGCCATATTCCTGATTTACGCCTTAATATGTTGTCTGCAAATGTCCTTGATCAAGAAGGATTCCGACATACCTTTGGTGATGGTAAGTGGAAATTATCCAAGGGTTCGATGACAGTTGCTCGTGGCGAGTTGTGTTGTTCTTTGTATAAGACATACTTGAGTGTATGTTCTGGTGAGGTGAATGCGAATTGAAGAAAAGAATTCTCCAAATTTATGGCATCGAAGGCTAGGGCATATGAGTGACAAGGGGATCAAACCGTTAGCTAGGAAAATCTTTTATTCCTGTTGATAAAACAGTTTCTCTTGACCCTTGTGATCATTGTTTGCGGAGTAAGCGGCATAGAGCTTCCTTTTCTAGGAAGTCCACGGAAAGGCAAGGAAAATTGGAGTTAGTTCACTCCGATGTTTGTGGTCCTATTGAGGTGGAGTCTCTTGGTGGCAATAGATATTTTGTCACTTTCATTGATGATGCTACTCGAAGAACTTGGGTGTATATGTTGAAGACAAAAGGCCAAGTGTTCGAGATTTTCAGAAAGTTTCATGCCATGGTAGAAAGGGAGACCGAAAGAAAGTTGAAGTGTCTTCGATCTGACAACGGTGGTGAGTATACTTCGAAAGAGTTCAAGTATTATTGCTCACAATATGGCATTAGACATGAGAAGACAGAGCACGGCACACCACAACACAATGGAGTTCTTTGAGAGAATGAACGAGAACCATTGTAGAGAAGGTGAGGTGTATGCTTAGAATGTCTGATCTTCTTAAGACATTTTGGGCTGAAGCAGTGCAATGTGTCGTGTATTTGATTAATCGATCTCCATCGATTCCTCTTGGTCTTGACATCCCAGAGAGAGCATGGAAGGGACGTGATCCCACTTATTCACATTTGAGAGTCTTTGGCAGCAAGGCATACATGCATGTGCCTAAAGAACAGAGGTCAAAGCTTGATTCGAAATCCAACCATGTGTATTTGTTGGGTATGGAGATGAAGAGTATGGTTTCAGACTCTATGATCCAGAAAAGAAGAAGGTAGTGAGAAGTAGGGATGTAGTATTCTTTGAGCACGAGAAGGGTGCAGATCTTCTGAGTACAAGGTACACTTCTACTTCAGATTTGTCTTTTGATACTACTAATGATTCTACTTCTACTCCTCCTGTGATTCAGCCAGCAAATGAGAATGAGAATGTTGAGGATGTACTAGATGATGTACATGATGATGTTGGTGAGGTACAACCTGATAATGATGTACCAGATCATGTTGATGATGAAGATCTTGATGAGTCTTCATCTGATGAAGAAATCCAAGATGATGATGCAAATGAGGAAGTGGTTCAGGAAGAGATTCATGAGCGGGGGGAGCAACCTACCCCTCAAGTGGAGGATACACATGTTAGAAGGTCCACTAGAGAGCGTAAACCTTCAACAAAGTATCCAAGCTCAGAGTTCATTCTAGTCAAGGTTGTTAAAATCGCGATTTGAATCGTAAAATCGTACGATTTTACGATTCAAATTTCGCCAAAAGATTTAAATCGCGCTTAGAATCGTTTTTTGAAAAAATCGCATGTAGAATCGGTTAGAATCGGTAAAATCGCGATTTTTACCCGATTTTACCGATTCTACCGATTAGCCCATTATATGATTCTTGTAGGCTGGGATTTTAAAAAAAATGGGCCGGGCCCATTTTCTCTCACCCTCATCAAACACGCTGCTCAGTGCTCACCCATTTCTCTCTCACTTGAAACACGCTGCTCCAACCTAATGAAACACAATTCTCTCTCCTTCGGTTCTTGAGTTCTTCAGTTCTAAATCTTCGATTCGGCTACCACTCGTCCACTCCCGTGTAATTATTTTCGATTTTTTTGTTGCGTATTATCTCTTTCTTTCGATCTCATCAATAGTTTTTTAAAATTTTTAATTGGTAATTTAGTTTTCGATTTTTTTTTTGGTAATTTTCGATTTTTTCGAGTAGTACTGAACTGAACTTCCTTCTATTGTAATTTAGTTTTCGATTTTTTTTGGTATTGTTCGATTATTTTGAGTAGTACTGCTACTGCCTACTGCCCTTCTATTGTAATTTAGTTTTCGATTTTTTTTTTGGTAATTTTCGATTAGTAATACTACCATTTCTTTTCTTCTTTGATTTATTCTACTCAGCTCAACCTTCCAATTTATGAGCTCACAATTCCGAAGATTGGTGTAACTGAGTTTGTCAAAACTTTCGTCGATCGACGCCTTTGTTTCGATCAAAAATCGGTTAACTTTTCCGAGTTCGGATCATCAAACTTTCCTTTTTTTTTTTGTTTGTTTAGGTTTTCTGTATTTCTGAATGCTAAAATTAGTGCTTAATTTAGTATTGTAATTGAATTATTTGACATTTTGTTTTGGTTGATGTTCATTATTACATGGAAATTCACGCTTGTGCAGTTGTTTGAAATATTGTGACCTTGTTAATTGTTTGCTAGAATTAATTATTGTTGGTGGTTAGGGTTTATGCTTGATTGGTTTAAATTTGGGTTGATGATGATGTGGGCTTTTTCTAGCTGTTGTGGATTTCTTTTTTTTGTTAGAATACAAGTATGTTGAGAGTGAGTTTTGCAGGGATTGAAATTTTATTGATGGTGTCCTTTTTCATCTCATATCACTACGCATAAAATTGAACTTTTAGTGGTGTTTATTGAAAAAATAGGTAAACAGTTTACATATTTTATCATAGAATCTTATTCCCGCAAAATTCGTAGAATCTTACGATTTTACGATTCGATTTTACGATCCGATTCTGACAGGCCCTTCCGATTTAAAGTACAATCGCGATTTTGACAACCTTGATTCTAGTTAGTGAAGATGGAGAGCCATAGAACTATCAAGAGGTCTTGTCTCATGATGAGAAAAACCAGTGGCTCGATGCTATGAAGGAGGAGATGGATTCCTTGAAAAAGAATGACACTTATGAGCTAGTGAAGCCTCCCAAGGGCAAGAAAGTCTTGAGAAACAGATGGTTTTTCATGAACAAGAAAGATGGTGAGAAGATAGTGAAGCGCAAAGCTAGATTGGTGGTAAAGGAATGCAACTAGAAAAAGGGCATTGACTTTGATGAGATCTTCTCTCCGGTGGTCAAAATGACATCTATCAGAACTGTATTGGGGTTAGCAGCAAGTCTTGATCTTGAGTTGGAGCAACTTGATGTAAAAACTGCATTTTTACATGGTGACTTGCATGAAGAGATCTACATGGAGCACCTGAAGGTTTTGAAGAAAAAGGGAAAGATAAACTTGTTTGCAAGTTGAAGAAGAGTCTTTATGGGCTTAAACAGGCACCAAGGCAGTGGTACAAGAAATTTAATTCGTTTATGACTAGCCATGGTTATAAACGAACTTATGCAGATCCTTGTGTGTATTTCAGAAAGTTCCCTGGAGGTAACTTCATCATCCTTCTTTTATATGTAGATGATATGCTGATAGTTGGACAAGATGCAGGAATGATTCAATGTTTGAAGAAAGACTTGTCCAAGTCATTTGACATGAAAGACTTGGGTCCTGCTAAGCAAATCTTAGGCATGGAGATTGCTCGTGACGGAAGGAAGGTCGGGAAGTTGTGGTTATCACAAGAAAAGTATATTGAACGGGTGCTTGAAAGGTTCAATATGAAGCATGTCAAGCCAGTTAGTACACCATTAGCAGCTCATTTTAAGCTAAGCAAGAGAGCTTGTCCTACAACAGAGAAGGAGAAAGCAAGTATGTCATCTATTCCTTATTCTTCTGTTGTTGGTTCCTTGATGTATGCTATGGTGTGTACTAGGACAGATATTACACATTCTGTTGGTTTGGTGTAGAGATGGCCACTGGTGCGGGCTGGGTGGGCTGGTCCGCGGGCCCTAGTGGGCCGGGCTGAGATTTCACGGTCCGGGATCGGACCGTGAAATTCACGGTTTGGGCGGGCCGGGTCCCCAGTGAAAAATCTTGGCCCACACCGGTCTGTTACCGGTTTTCACGGTTCGAACAGCGGTTTTGGCAGTTCGTGGGCCTATTGGACTGGCGGGCCGGCATGATAATTTTTTTTTTCAGAATTATTTAATCATTAGAATCATTTATTATTGTTACATAAAACCTTTAAAATTAAATAAAATATATACAATTATTAATATTAATGAATAATTTCATTATTTTTGAATTTGATTGAATTATAATATATGAAATTTGATTAAAATATATACAATTTAATTAAAATATACACAATTTGGTTGAATAATTACTTGGGCTGGGCTGGTCCGGTTCATGGCCGGGCTGGACCGATTTCGTGGACCGGGCTGGGCGGTTTTAGTAGCGGGCTTTCATGGGTTGGGCTCAAAAAATTTGACCCACGGCCCACCCACCAATTTCACGGTTCGAGCTGGGCTGGACCGGGCTTTTCGTGGGCTCAGCCCACACGGCCCAAGAGGCGGACTGGGCTGGATGGGCTGGATTGACCCGCACTGTTGGCCATCTCTAGTTTGGTGAGTAGATACTTATCCAATCCGGGTAAGGCTCACTGGGATGCAGTGAAATGGATCTTCAGATATTTGCGTGGCACCTCTAAACTTTGTGTTATGGAGGTGGCAAACCTATTCTTGAGGGTTATACAGATGCAGTCATGGCTGGTGATCTTGATAACAGAAAGTCTACCTCGGGTTATGTGTTCACATTTTCAAGGGGAGCCATTTCTTGGCAATCCAAGTTGCAAAAGTTTGTGGCTTTATCAACTACTGAGGCAGAGTATATAGCAGCTGTGGAAGCAAGTAAGGAAATGCTTTGGTTGAAGAGATTCCTTCAAGAGTTGGGTTTGAAGCAAGGAGAGTAAGTGCTTTGTGATAGTCAAAGTGCTATGGATTTAAGCAAGAACTCTATGTATCACGCTCGCACCAAGCATATTGATGTTCGATATCATTGGTTGAGAAATGTGATTGAGGAGAAGAGAATGAGGCTGAAGAAAGTTCACACCAATAAGAATGGTGCGGACATGTTGACAAAGGTGGTTCCAGGAAGCAAGCTTGAAGTTTGTAGTAAGCTTGCGGGAATGAGCTTCAAGTGATTGTTGAAGCATGTTCATCTTCCCCGTGTTGGGCTGGAGGGGGAGATTTGTTATGGGTCCAGCCCATCTTGCAATATTTTTATTGCTTTTGGTCACATGTATTGTGGGCTTTTCTAGTAGACATGTTATGTCAAATCTTTGGGTCCATTTTTAGCATGGGTTTTGTGGCTTACTTGGTAAGCTTTTTTAGAGGGTTAATTTTTGCTGAAAAAAAACAGCAAGGAGTGCAACAACTTGAAAAAGAAAACACAAGAGAGAGAATAAGTTTTCGGGTTTTCGGTTTTTCAGGGACAGCATTCACAAATCTGTCCGTTGCCGGAAATTGCACCGTTTGCTCGTCCTGAAATTTTGACAGCTTGTTCGTGACATCTAGGGCTTCATTTTGGACGGTTGGATCGTCAGTTTGAGCTCTGGTTTGGTTAGAATCGTCTCTGGACAGATCTGCGAATTTGGGTGAATTCTACACCTTTTGCTCTCTATTTTTGATTCTCTTATTGTTGGTGTTTGTTGGTGGGTTGTGAATCCTTTGTAGACTGATTTGGGATTCTTTTTCCCTCAATTATCATTAAGAGAAGTATAGGGTGGACTCCTCAAACGGTCGCGTGGTTTTTACTCTTCACATTGAAGGGGTTTTCCACGTATAATTCGTGTGTGTTGTTTGCTTATTATTTATTGTTATTACTGATTTTGCTACTGCATTATTGCTGATTTTATTTGGTAATTTGGTTGTGTGACAATTTGGGTTGATTGGTTTGAGTAGTTGGTTGGTTGTCTTGTTTGTGTGATTTTGTGAGTGTCGTTGTGACCTCTTCCGATCCCTACAACTAAACAGCAGCAACGACGGGGATTGGGTGGCTCGATTTCTGGGCGTGGGTGGCTCGATTTTCGGGCTTGGTTGGCTCGATTATGGAGATGGTGGTTCGAATGGTGGAGATGGTGGTCTAGGGCCGGGCGGGGGAGGGGCGGGGACTGCGGCGGGGGAAAGGAAGGGGGGTGGGGGGTTGCGACGGGGAGGGGAGGGGGTGGGGGGCTGGGCTTAGGGGGTGGTGGTGGTGCCCATGGTGGTGGTGGTGGGAAGAGAGAGATTAAAGGACAAAAAAAAATATAACCTGTTAAACAGGTTGGAGGTAAAAAGGCTTGTTTTGAGAAGATGGGGGTCAAAAGTGGGATCGTTTCCAGATTTTCAAAAGGTGGGATTGTTTTGGGCAGAAGTGGCAAAGGTGGGATTATTAGTTTCCATTTTTCCTTTGATTTTTGCAGCAAAGAAATAAACAATGAAAGAAAAAGTTACTCCTACTAATGAAGAGACTGGTGCAGGCGTAGCGTGCAGTGTAGTCCCTTAGATTGATTTTTGATTTTTTGGATTAGAAGGTAGAAGTGAAGAAGCCCAACCGAACTAAGTTTTTTAAAAAAAACGGGTATGCGGGTCCGGGTCCACTGGGGAGATCCGGATCCGGATCTACGATCTGACAAGTGGACCCGGATCCAACCCGGATCCGACGGGTCCAAAATTTTAGGATCCAGACCCAGAAAACATATTCGGGCCTGCGGATCCGGACCGGGTCCAGGATCCATTGCCATCCCTAGTCTTGATCTAATTAGGAAGAAACTACAAACTGAAGGCAAAGAGAAAAGCGGGAAAAGTGGAGTTGGGAAACCACATGGCTGTGGAATATAAGGACTAGTGCCATATATATTTTCTCCTATGTTTTTCACTCTATTCTTTCTACTTTCTAGACCCTTAGGCCTTAAGGTATCATATGCTTGTTGGGTATTTTGGGTGTAGAGACTATTAACAGTTATATGAGATAATGATTGTTACAATGTGTTGAAATGTGTAGGAGTGTTGGCGGGCTTGACATCAAATTTGTTGATGATGATCTTCACAATGTGACTTAACCAGCACAACGAGTGAACTAACCTAGCTCGGAGGGGTTTTATATGAAACCTTGTCCGATGCTTAAGGCAGTTAGCCAATATAAAGCTGATAATTTATGAATGTTTGAGATGGGAATGTCATGAGAGTATTCACGATATGGAGGCATGGGCCTAAGTCATCCATTCCCTTGCTATCACCCGATATGGGAGACTTGATTGCCGTGGCATTTTGAGCAAATCTATAATCTTTATAGGACAAACCCTCTTCGGCTTCTCTAATCCAGTTTGTAAGGATTATGCCATACTCATCCTAGCACTTGTTAAGGAGTTGCTTCGTCTTCGGCCTTGAGGAGGTTGAAGGTGTGTTTATAGGTTTATGTTGCCTCGTAAGCAAACATGGAGCACCATAATAATATGGCTAAATCTCGCATATCTTTAGCATTAAGCGTCTTAGGATCTGAGCTATATGCCGAAACACTAAGGTTATAGTTGGGTCTTTGATTGCGTCTTTGGGTGATCAACGTAGTGTTTTTGGGCATGTACTAGAATTATAAGATCATAAAATGGGATACAAAAGTAAAGAAGATTTAGGCAAGACTAATTTTATCCGTGTACTTTTTACTTTGCAAGGAGAATTACTGAATACCAACCTTTTGTTAACACTACCATGGCATTAGCTTTATATATGTACATAATTTTTTGATCTCTTTGCGTAGCTCAGAGGCAATAGAGTCATCAAATAAGATGTCTAAATGAACTGATTGCACAAGGTCTCAAAAAGAATAGTCAAAACAAACAAAAAATTGATCAAAATCAAGTATTTTTCGCTTTTCATCTCACAAGATTTGCTTAAATTCATTAAAAAAATTATTTGAGATGTATTATTATAAATTATAATATCGAATATATTTCTTTTAAAATGTGTTATTTTAGATTTGTAGACGTAATTATTCACATTATTGCATGACTATCGAATTTTTCAAAATGCGTTGTGTAGTTGCATGTATCCACATAGATATCAACGTGTATGTGTAGCTTTTATTCACATGATCAATTTAACATCTCTTATTTTGATGCACTTGAGATTGTTTTCCTTTTATTTGTGCTCATTTTACTCTCTAATGTTCCTTTGTAAATCAACGTCATAAGATCTTTGTTGATATGCTTCATATTTATGCAAGTACTATTTCAGTAATGTCTTTATTGAAAATTTGTCGTAAAAGACCTTGTGTGTTGCAATTTCTATGAATTTTTTTTATATATTTTTCTCTTTTTAACAAAACAAATCATATGACTCTTATAATCAAAATATCAAACCTGTTATTAGTTTATAAAGAAAACGTTTGATTCTCGTTCATTTCTTCCTCTCCTTTTTTCCATGTGAAACTCACACAAATTTAGATTTTTTTTTCCGGAATCAAACAGACAAAGAGGGAGGGTTAATGACCGAAAGTTTGACTATTTGGTTGTAATCCGGCAATAAGGTGATATGTTAATTAAAAGTGGTGTTTTTCTACAAATATTGTCACAAATAAGATATTTACTATTATATTTTTGCACAAGTACCAAAACTTGATTGTGGTCTCATCTCTCTCACTTACGAAGAAGCTGAAGGGGGTCAATTACCACTTGCTCAAATAACAGAGTCATAAGATGCAATACATTTCTTTGGTGCAGATAAGATGCAATGCATCAACTTTAATTGGTTTTTTGTGCCCACCTTGGCATCAATCGCCTCTTGTCTGAAGCTGCGACAATTCTGTTTTTGAGACAACCCGCCAACTATCAGTGGCGACGCATAAATGGATTGAGTTCCATGACAAACGATCTAGGATCTGGTAAATCCACAAGCAGGTCGACGTATTTATCTTACATTTGATGAAAAGAAGTTACACGGTGATGAGCGTAATTTAGTACAAAAGAAACTAGCAAGAGTACATCCCCATTTGACAGATGAATTAGACCAGCACAAGAAACTCTAATCAGTTTGCTGGAAACAAACAATTTATTACAGCTCTATATTATCATAGAAGTGTATACATATATATATTTGCTTTTATATACTCAAAAATTTGTCGAAGTGATCATGGTTAAAGCAGGCTGGGAGTTGAGACAAGACGTTGAGGAGGAGGATTAGTGAGCACATGAACCACTTCCCTCATTGTAGGCCTGTTTGAGCTCTCGTCTTCAACACACAGCATCGCAATCTTGAACATGTTGATGACGCTGGAGAGCTGGTACCCATTAAGCCTGGAGTCAAGGATGGCCAATACTGTAGCTGCATCTGATGGCTGAGAGATCTCTGATTCTGTCTTTCTTATCCATCTCACTATGTCTACCCCATCTCCAAACTCTCCAACTGGCTTCCGCCCTGTGATAAGCTCCAGCAGCACCACTCCAAAGCTGTAAACATCGCTTTTCTCGTCTACTTTTAGCGTGTAGGCATATTCTGAAAATAGCAAGTACAAACAAATCCAATTAGTTCAACAGCAAGTATCAGGCATAAGTAAAGTAAGTTCAACAGTGAAAATAGGCAGTTTTTTTAAGGAGGGAAACACTATCAATGGGTCTAACTAAATGCAGACCAAACGGTTTTGTTGTACACTTGCAATAGAGCAACCTACCATACAGGGATGTAGTATTTCGGCTAACAACAAAACACGCCTAGCGTAGGAGATACTTTTAAGTTCTAACAAGTACTACACTTCTAAATTGTCCAAATAACATAGCTTAAGATCCTGCACTTGTTATGCTTTTAACAACATATTACAACATCTCAATTCTCAACTTTGAAGTACGACTAACAATCATACTACTAATACTCCCAACTACTCATCTACCATAAAAAACAATTAATCATAACCCTACTGTTTGCACAAATTCATACCAAATTATTCATACTACATGAAAAGCCAACCAACAATCCATAAGTTAATTCAATGGCGAAAAGGGATTAAAAATCATACCAGGAGCAATGTAGCCATAGGAGCCAGCAATAGAGGACATACACTCCGAAGCACCCCCAGCATCCCTTAGGAACTTGGCAAGCCCGAAATCAGCAACGTGAGCCTCATAATCAGAATCCAACAGTATGTTATTACACTTCACATCTCTATGGAAAATCTTAGGATTACAATCATGGTGCAAATAACACAACCCCTTGGCCGCTTCCACAGCAATCTTATACCTCATCTCCCAGTGCAAATGTGCTCCTTTAGGCCCATGCAACTTCTCCCCTAAGCTTCCATTAGGCATATACTCGTACACAAGCAAATTCGTCTCCTTGTTAGACACGTATCCCAACAGCCGGACTATGTTCCGGTGTCTTATCTTCCCCAACGTTGATATCTCAGCTGCAAACCCATGGTCGCTTTTTCCAGTAGTACTACTCCGACTGGTGAGCTTCTTGATCGCAATATCTGTACCATCAAGCATTGTGCCACGGTACACAACCCCAGCTCCGCCTTTTCCTATGATGTTTTCTTCCTTAATACACTCCAGCACATCATCAGCCTTAAGGTCAAGGCGTTGGAAGCGCTCGATTTTCCAATCTTTGAAACCAACTAGATGCTTCCTCCTGTAAAATATCAGAGTTACAATTGATAATAGGACTAATGTGATTAGTCCTATGATTAGAATAATCAACTTGGATGAGCTAAACCACCCTGTGTGATGAATCTTCCTTGAAGGCGGATAATACACAGGGCAGGGCTGAACACGGTGAGGATAACAGAGGTTCGGGTTCCCATCAAACGCCCGCGCCTTAAAGACAGAGAACTGACCACCAGTTGGAATCCTACCGTAGAAGTTGTTGTATGAAAGGTCAAGGACAGTGAGGCTACGTATCGATCCAAGAACATCCGGAATGTCACCGGTAAGCGAGTTCCCCGATAGATTAAAGATTGCAAGGTCTTCAAGATTCGACACTGATGCCGGAATTTCACCAGCAAGGTTGTTCTGGCTGAAATCAACAGCGATCAGAGAAGAACACTGTCCAAATGACCCCGGAATCTCACCAGACAAATCATTAGCACTGACATTAAGCGTAGCCAGTTGCTTGAGCTCAAACAACTCCGCCGGAAACTCACCGGAAAACCTATTATTCTGCAGAAACAACTTCTGTAGCCCCTTCAACTTCCCAATCGATGGCGGAACTCTACCGACAAACCGATTATTCGAGAGATCAAGTGTTCCGAGCTTCTCGCCGGAGATATCCGCCGGAAGTTCGCCGGAAAAGTAATTATCATTCAATTCAATCAAATTCACCTCCGGTAATTTAAAAATCTCCGGAGGTAAACTCCCGGTAAGCTGATTCTTACCAATACGAAGCCGTTGCAACGAACGACAACCACCAATCTCCCCAGGAACGGCGCCAAAAAGCGCATTATCAGTTAAAATCAACATCTCTAAAACTCCACCTTTACAAAGTTCCGGCGGAATTTTTCCGGTGAAATGATTAGTAGTAATATCCAATGCTTTAAACCTTCCATTTCTACCAAGATTCTCCGGTAACTCAAACGAAAAGTTATTATTCCACACCTGCAACTTCTCTAAATATGGTAAATCTCCAAAACCAGAAGGAATTTTACCATACAAACTATTGTGGAAAACATTAAAAAACGTAAGATTCTTCAAAGAAGAATAACTTTCTGGTATTTCACCAGTAAGTGCATTACTTGACAATTCTAATGACATTAAACTAATCATTCCAGATAATTCTGGCGGTAATTCTCCACTTAAATTATTCCGCTGTAAAAACAGGGAGTTTAACTTTTTCAACTTACCTAGACTCCCCGGAATTTCACCGGAAATATTACAATCCGCCATATCAAGAATTTCTATGGACCGAAGTGAACCAAACTCCGTAGGAATTCCGCCGGTGTAAGTGTTAAAGTAACCCAAGTACAAGAACGATAAGTTAGTTAACCGACCTAAACGCGCCGGAATCTTGCCGGAAAGTGAGTTACCACTAAGTCCGAGGTACTTTAAGCTTATCATATCGGAATAACTCGCCGGAATTTTGCCGGAAAAGTAGTTTCCGCCAAGAGAAAGATGCTTGATTTTCTTCAATTTGATCACTTCAATCGGAAGTGATCCAGTAAAGTTGTTGTTATACACATCAATCACCTCTAAATCAGTCATATTTGTGAAGATAATTCCAGGGAATATTCCGGTGAAATTGTTGGTTGAAAAATTGAGGTATTTAAGCGACGTAAGAGAAGAAATTTGCGTCGGTAATTCTCCGGTGAGATTAGTGCAAGATAGGTTGAGTGACTCGAGTTTATCGAGTGACGAAATGAGTGGAGGAAGTGAGCCGAAAAGAGGGATGAAAGAGAGGTTTAACGAAACGACACGAAAAGCGTCGTTGCAATTAACGCCGGTGAAGTTGCAGTGTGCATTGTTGGTGTGCCAGTTTTGAAGGGATTTTGCTTTAGTAGGAAGTAAGATAGAGTTTTTAAGTTGTAGTAAGATTTGTTTGTCAGAATTTGAGATGATTTGTGTAAGATTAAGTAGAAGAAGAGAGATGATTATTATGAGAATGGGGGATTTTGAGGAAACCATTTGTGTTTTTTTTTTGTGTGTTTAGAATGAGTAGCGTAAGATTGATGAGATAAATAGAGGAAATATTCTGTGGATAGATATGGAGGGTGGAAACATGAGAGGACGTATGAGTGAGAGAGATTATATAAGAATGGAAGGGTCTGAAGAATCAAATATTTGGGACTACATAATAAAGAAATTGAAAGTGAATAGTAAAGAGAGAGAGAAGGGATAATTGGAGTTGCATGCAGGAGAGGGATGAGAAGGTGGTCCCTTCACTGAGGACTGAGGACTGAGGAGGAGGTTCTGAGAGGTTTTGACTTTGACGAATTTGTAAACAAGAGACTTGATGAGGTTTGTCTTATTTGATGAGAGTAAGGCCCTATTATTTGGATTAAATTTGGTCGAGGTAAATTCAACTGAAATAAGATACTACCTCTGTTTCAAATTAAGGAAAAATAAATCAGAATACCCCCAACTTTGCCCCGTCCGCTTTTAATACCCCCAGCTTTGAGTTATTTTTAAATACCTCCAACTATTTGGGGAGCCCACCAAAAATGCACCTCGACCTAAAAGAACCGATTTAGCGAGGTTAAAATGTCACGTGTCATGCTTTCTTATTGGTTTTTACTTAATTTTTTCGGATTTTTCACGAGTGCACTCGGGGTTTCTTAATATTCACCTGGTACCTCGCGTTTTCAAATATTCACCGCGTACCCGAGGTTTGGTAAAAATTCATGAAATGCCCCCTGTAGTTAAGTTTCGTCAACTTCGTTAGGTTTCCGTCCAAATCATGCATATTAACTCTAATTAACCCTAATTAAACCGTAATTAACCCTAACCCAACCCGGCCCCACCAATCCCCCCACCGGCCCCCCACTCAACCCCAACCCCACCGGCCCCCACCCAACCCCAACCCCACCGGCCCCTCCTCCCCGCAGCGGCCACGCAGGTTCCCCTCCCCTCTCAGCGGCCCAACGCAGCCCCCCCTCCCCCTCCCCTCGACCTCCCTCGCGTCTCCCCCTCCCTCCACCCGTGAACTCCCCCACCCCTCCACCACCCCTCCCTCCTCCTGCGAACTCCCCAACCTCTACCCCACCCCTCCCTCCACCGCGAACTCCTCCACCCCCCTCCCTCAACCTCGCGAACTCCACCACCCCTCCCTCAACCTCGCGAACTCCCCCACCCCTCCACCACCCTTCCCTCCACCTGCGAACTCCCCCACCTCTCCCCCACCCCTCCCTCCACCTGCGAACTCCCCCACCCCTCCCTCAACCCTGCGAACTCCCCCACCCCTCCACCACCTCTCCGTCCCCCTGCGAACTCCCCCACCCCTCCACCACCCCCTGCGCGAAACTCTTTTCCTTGAAGCCAATTCTAAAATTTGAAGAATTTGGAGCAAAGTTAGCACATTTTGCTCTTCCAAAATCATGGCATGTCACGTAAATTCAAGGTTTGTCTACAATGCTCTAAAACCCGGCTTCAATTCTAAGTTGGTAAAACTTCGATTCATTCCAACTCTTGTTCTTTGTTTTTTACGGTCACTATAAGTGTTCGGGTTAATTGGGTCTCCTTCAATTTCTTCAAAATGTGGGTATTTCGGGATTTGTGGCGGGTGGAGGGTATTTTCTTTGTGATGATTGTATGATGGGAAAATATTGATCGCTACACACCCTGCTAGTGTGAGAGCTACACACGGGCATCTTTGTTTAGTTCTTAGCTCAAGTTCAAATGATGGAGGAACCTGGTGGTTGCCGCAGAGAGTGGGGAAGGGTTTCCGGTGGCGTGGGTGGGTGGGGGGTGGGGGTGGGGTTGGGGAGGTGTGGTTTCCAAGTCACCATGTGGGTGGGTGGTGGTGGGGGTGGGGTGGGGAGGAGGGAGAAAGTAGTTGGAAACTTATCAAACCTAAGGGGTATTTGGTGAATTAAGAATGTGACGGAAACTTAACGGTAGGGGCATTTCAGGAATTTTTCCAAACCTCGGGGATACCTGGTGAATATTTGAAAACGCGGGGTACCAGGTGAATATTAAGAAACCTCGGGGGTACCGGTGAAAAATCCGTAATTTTTTTATTTTTCTTTTTATCACCCCACCCTTACCATTTTCTACTCCCACCCCACTTGCCACCCCTCCCCTTCCCCCCCTCCTCAACCACCGGTCCCCATCCCCTTCCTATTTCTCCCTCCTTCCCCACCCCTTCCCACCGAGAAACCCCCTCCCCTTCACACCACCCCTCGAAACCCAACGGCCCCCCTCCCACCTTCATCACCACTGTCACTCCCACCAACAACCATCGCTGATTTCCCACCTTCTTTCCCTCCCTCTTTCATCTCCCCCCTTTTCAAAACCCTAACCCTAGAAATTTATTCACCCAGAAAAATTAAGAAAAATGCTTGAATTACGATTAGTACAAGGAAGTCTTCTAAAAAAGGTTCTAGATTCGATCAAAGATTTGGTTACCGATGCAAACTTTGATTGTTCAGCCACTGGTTTCTCTCTCTAAGCTATGGATTCCAGCCACGTGGCACTCGTTGCGCTTCTGCTACGAGCAGAGGGTTTCGAGCATTATAGATGTGATAGGAATATTACAATGGGGATGAATCTTACTGACATGGCGAAAATGCTAAAATGCGCTGGAAATGATGATATTATTACTATTAAGGCTGATGACGGAAGTGATACTGTTACTTCCATGTTTGAAAGTCCCACTAAGTTTTTTTTTAAAAGGTTTAACTTTGTGTTTAATTGATAGTTTTTGAGAAAATGAGGACATTTGGTGGAAAGTGCTGTTAGGAAACAGGGTGTTGTAGTTTGATTAATGCGGAACAAAATCAATGAAATTAATAAGGATGAGAAAAACAATAAAGAAGATAAACAAAAGAACACAAGGATTTACGTGGTTTGGTCAAAATAGACCTACGTCCACAGGTGGGGAATTCGAGCTTCTTCATTATGATGGAGAAAAACCAGAGAGAATAATACAAGGAGTCCTAAATTCTAGAGGCTAAAAGTGTTTCATAAGTTGTGTATAAAATAATGAGCACTAAGAGGTCCTATTTATAACATAAGGAATCCCGTACAAAAAACCCTAGAAAATACTCCATATAAAACCCTAAAAAGAATCAAATCCGGAAAATCGCAAAACCGCGTCAAAACCCAGTCGACCGAACGGGTCGGGCGACATCCGCCCGGTCGGGCGGTCATTAAAATTAAACTGGTTGACGTTTCGCGCCCGATCGGGCGACATCCGGCCGGTTATAATTCGCTAGGGCGCCCGATCAGGCGGAATTCCAGTTCGACAACACTTCGTAGAACAGCCATAACTTTCTCGTTTCTCAGTGGAATTGGGCATATGACCTATCGTTGGAAAGCTCTTGAAACAAGCTTTCACCTACAATTTGAATCACATCAAAACCATTTATATATTGAATGATATGTGCATTCAAAGTTAGCCTTATGTCATTCACAAGATTTCAAGTCACAAATAACAAGTGTTGTGAAATTAATGGGTGGTCATCTTGGGTGGGGGGTCATTGGGAGGGATTGGAAAGGGGAACAGGGGGTGGTTGTGGGGGGTTGGCCTTTGGAGACTGCAAGGGTGGGGGGGATCTTTGGTGGGTGGTGGGGTGGGGGGATTCCAGTGGGAGGTCGTGGTAGTGGTGGGATGGTGGCTAGGTGGTGGTTGTAATGGAGGAAGAAGTAGAGGATAGAAAAAAAAATTACCTTGTTAACAGTTTACAAGTCATTTGGGTGCATTTTTAGCGGACCTCCCCAATAGTTGGGGGTATTTAAAAATAACCCATAGTTGGGGGTATTAAAAGCGGACGGGCCTAAGTTGGGGGTATTTTGATCCATTTTTCCCAAATTAATCTATACACTTTACTTTGGGGGAGAACTAAGGAGAAAGTGCAAAAGTATGAGAGATAAACTAAAAAGTAGGTTAAAATATTAAAAAGTGGATGATTATGGGTGGAAAAAGAGGAGAAAGTAGATATGACATATTACCAAAAATAGAAAAAGCAATTGTGTGTAGATTTAGACCAAAAAGGAAAGTGTGTAGATTAAAAAGAAACGGATGTAGTATACTTTTTTGTTTTTTTGTTCATTCTACTTAATATTTTGACATTATTTATAATTAGAGATAATCTTTTAAATTTTTTTCAATATATAATAAAAAATATAGTCATGTAAGGTCTTGTTTGATTCGTCTTAATGATTACTTTATTAATATTAAATCGTTATAATTTTTACTACTCCCTCCGTCCCAAAATATAGTTCCTGTTTCCATTTTGAGTGTCCCAAAATATAGTTCTTGGTTTCTATATTTATTTCCACATTTTTCTGTAATTTGCTAAAAAAAACCGTGTCCCCATCATTTATTTGCTTCTTGAAATTTGTTTTTTGCTTTGTTTATTTAACCCAAGGGTTACATTTAATGTTCTTTCACCAATAATTCTCCATTCTGTCTCCTCAAATCATCTTTTCCCATACAACATTTATTTAAATAAACAAAAAATCTTTATTATCCCTCTTAGATTCTAATTACCTTAATTCCCGTCAAAAAATAGAATCAGAAACTATATTTTGGGACGGAGGGAGTAATATGTAATGAAAGACATTTAAGGTCGAAGAAGTGCATTGGCAAACGTGCATAGTTAAAGTAAAAAGAATGAAAAAAAAACAAAGGGAGTATTAATGATTAAAGTTTTACATTAATGAGTGAAAATTGTAACTATTTCAGTTTTTCATTAAAATGGAGAGAGTAGTTGGAGACTTTTACGCCTTGTTATTTTGG
Organism: Beta corolliflora; assembly: GCA_947648045.1. Taxonomy (NCBI): domain Eukaryota; kingdom Viridiplantae; phylum Streptophyta; class Magnoliopsida; order Caryophyllales; family Amaranthaceae; genus Beta; species Beta corolliflora. The sequence continues at coordinate 90,779 of CANSZD010002895.1, forward strand.
ATTGCGAGAAACTAAATTGAATTGAACGGAAATTAAAGGAACTGACATGTATATTTAATTTTCTAAAATAATAATAATTGATAATAATCATTATTATTAATTAATACTATTTTATTTTATTAATTATTTTATTATTTTAATTAAATTGTTATTGGTGGTGGTGTAGATAATAATAAAAAAAATTATAATAATAAAAATTTAAAATAATAAAATAAAATAATAATGATATTAATAAAAATAATAATAATAATATATTATTCCATCCGTTCTCTTTTGTTCTTCCTATTTAGAATCTTGACACTATTCACAATTGAAGAGAATCTTCTAAATTATTTTCAACATATGATAAAAAATATAGTCATGTGGGGTTTTGCTTGATTCGTCTCAATGAGTACTTTATTAATATTTAATCATTATAATTTTTACTAATACACAATGAAAGATATTTAAGGTCAAAGACGTGCATTGTCAAACACGGAAGTCAAAATATGAAGAACAAAAAGAAACAGATGGAGTAATAATAATAAAAATAATAATAATAATATAAAAAATAATACGAAAATAATTATACTATTATTGTTAATAATAATAGTAATATTAAAAATAAAAATAATAATTAAAACATTAAGCTAAACTGAACTGAAGTGAAGTGAGCTGAACTGAAATGAAGTGAGCTGAACTAAACTGAAAATAAGTCCAAAAGTGGCCTTAGAGGTGCACCCATGCCAACATCAATATGCTACTTCATCTGGCTATGTTCCTTATTATTTGTCCTATTCGAGGTACGCTATTTTTTAAGTTTTAGATTCATAGGTAAAATAGCTAAAACCAAATGTGATAATAAAGTAATGGACTTTTATGAGTATTTATAGTATGGGGTAATTTTTTCCGGGAATGTCGCATGGAGAAAAAAAAAAGGAGGGATATCAATTGTATTATCGGAAATTATAGGAAATGAATCAAATCGGTCGAAATTGAAACAAAAAGATCCATCTTAATTTTGACCCGTCAAGTTTTTTATTAAAATTTTTTCAATAAGTTTAAACAATAACGGATTAAACTGAAATAAGGTAGAGGTTGGAAAAAAAATTAGGGCTAGTTGAATTGGTTAACTATAAGAATATAATATTTAGTAAAATCAGTTAGTTGATACTTGATAGTTCAATTGTGATTTATTAAGAAGATATTCAAATGTGATTCTGAAGCAATTTATGATTAATATAATTTGATAGTTTAGTTGTACTATATCAATGAAAAATCATTGCATACAAACATCTAAAAAATCGATATGCTTGATGTAGTATAAACTTACCAGTGATAATAAATTAATTTGAAATGTCGACAAACCTACCACTCTACCAACTGGTTAATTGTTATTACCTCTAATTCTTTTTTATCTACACAGTTTGACTTTTATCTTTGTCAAGGCATGCAGAACTTTGACCTTTAATATCTTTAATTACAAACAATAAAACATTGTAAAAAGTTTAAATTCAAAAAATATATGTCAAGACAAATCTAACAAGATCACACATGATTATATTTATCTTTGTGTCTAAATCACAAACGATGGTCAAAATGAAGTAATTAGATAGTATCAAAGTACAAGATCTGTAAATTTAAAAGTAACAGAGGTTGTATATAACTTATCTATGGAAAGATTATAAATAAGTCGTAGTAGGAGGGGCGGCTCTCAGAGATTGAAGTTGTTTTGCGTGGCAGTGCTTTTAGACCGCACCTTGAGCCAAAAATCTATATGGACCCGTACGGCGTAAATATTTTTGTGCTGCGATAATAATAAGTGATAATCAACCGGATCTTGTGTGGATCCATCTTTTGGCTTAAATATCATTATCTATATTATTTGGTACAAGAATAATCTTTATAATTATAAAAATAAGCATTAAATATTGTTATTTCTATTGGTATAAAATAGTGTTATTTTAAATGAAGTCAAATTCAGTTCATATTAATATAAAAAATCATTATAATTATATAACTTATACTTTTTTTTTAAAGAGAAATTTCATTAATTGAAAGTCAAACGACATCTACAATAAGTAATAAAGAAAAACAGGATACCATCAAACAAGATCAGATCAACTTCGTCTTCGATGAAACTACAATGAACCAGATCGAATATTGTGGCGCAAGTCCCTTGTATTTGTTGTCCCAGGCAACTATTAATGGAACCGTCTATCATTTTGACATAGTTTGGAGAAGAACATTCTTGATCTATCCATATTGACCGCATCCGAGCTTCCAATACCTTCATGTTGATAATTTTGGACTTCAACCAATGAGAATAATTTCTCATACCTACAAATAAAAAAAACAACTAGACTCACAACTCCCATAGGGGAGACAGAGAAGACTAGTCTTCCCATATCAGGGCACAAGAAACTCTCATAAAGAGAGACTAACTTATTCAACAAAACAAAAGGACAAACTAGAAAGTGAAAACAAAAGAGGAAAAGGGGCTTACCTGGATGAGATCATCCATGGCAGCCCCTTACTGATGAAGGGAAAGGGGGAAAAAGGGAGGCGGCTAGAGAGAAAAACTAGGTTTAGAGATCTCAACCTTTTAATTGGTGAGGAGAAAGTTTATATAACTTATACTTAAATGATAATTAGGTTTATCAAATTAGATTAAGTTGAATTGAGTTGTGGTAGGCTCTGTTCTTTTGGACTTATTATTAGTTTAGTTCAGTTCAGTTCAGACGCTCTCTTATGTTCAACTTTCTCGCAATTTAGTTCAGTTTAATTTCTCGCAATTTAATGCGTTTTAGGGTGCAAAACAATAGAAAGATATGATGATGAGTAGTAACGGAAAAGGCAAGGAGCAGTCATGACGGAGTGACGGAGACAGAGGGAAGTGTGTAGGCACTCTGCGGCACTAGGAAGTAGAGTGACAGAAGGATTTGACAAGTGCAAAATTGACGGCGTGATAAGCCTGGGGTTTTGAGTGACAACGGCTCAAGGTCATCAGTGATGTTGCTCTCTCATACTACTACTGTCTACTTGCTTCTCTGTTGCTATTGCTTGCTCCATGCTTTTAGATTGCCACTCACCCAGTTGCATAATCATGACATCTCTCTTTCTTTCTTTCTTTCTTTTAGTAAAGATAATTAATCCAGAGATTACAGTCATCCGTATTTTCTTTAGATTTGATTCCTGCACTTCAAATTTTCTTTTATTTTTTTTGACATCAGCAAACTGAAAAATTCGCACTTCAATAATGGTGAATAGAAATATGAAGTATCTGTGTCTTTATAAGTAGAAGTTCTTTCATTAAAAAAAATAACAATTTGTTGGAGTGAACATATTGGTTTTTGGATCAACAATTTTAATGAAAGAACTTCAACAAATTGTTTTTTTAATGAAAGAACTTTTACTTATAAAGACATATTGATTTTAAGCCGGATCCATCTCTATTTATAAAGGCCACTACGTATCGAGTAGTAGAGATGACAATTGATCTTGGACCCGACCTGAATCCGTTTTTTAGGAACTAGTTCTCAAATTTTTGAACCCGATCTGGGGCCAGAGGTCGGATTCGGATCCGTTTTAATAAAAAAAAGCCTCGGCTAAATATACGCCATGTCATTGCTAGAGTGTTGGCCAAAACAATAACCCTAATTAATCATGGATCCCCCTTCTCTCTATATCTTCAGTCCTTCGCCTTCTCTTCTTTTCTCTCTCCTCCACCTACCAGCCCCTGACGCCCACTAGATCCCGATACCCACAAGCCCGTGACAAGCACTTCTCTGTTGCGGTCACTGCTTGCCAAGATCTCTCACTCACCAGCCACGAGACCCACGACCATTGCGGCACCACCATCTCTCCACCATTGCATCTATCTTGTCTGTTGAATAAAAGCCCACATATACCCATAATGCATAAGTATTAGGTAAGTTGGAAGACAAGCTAAAAAATTAACCTCTAAAAGAAAATGTATATTGTGTAAGAAATCTTGCTAAAAGAAGTATGATTACGACTCCTAAACTCCTAGTACATATTTGTGTGACTTTAGTTTTTCTTATACAAAACTTTGTAAATTTTTAAAATGTATTTCATCTATTTTTTTAATTAATTGACTGAGTTTCCTTATTTGAAAATGTTATAATAAATGACTCATTTTCTGTAAATGGCAAAAAAAAAAAACTCCTTTTTTACAAAACTGCCATCAGAAAATTGTTTTTTCCTTAAGTGTGGTCATCAACTTTCTCTCTATAAGTTTCTTAAGAATTGTTATTTCTTTCTCAGTCACTTAGTAAAAAAAAAGTATATCTTAATTGTTAAATTGTGACATATCAACATTTTTTGTGACAATTTCACCGAAAAAGGGGCTTGATTTCACAAAAGAATGAAACAAAGGGGGTTTTATTGTTTTAGTTTCATAATTGTTCAAAGTAAAGAGGTGAATTGGCTATTCTTCTATGGAAGGATAGTAAAAAAAGTTACAAGGATATAAATAAGAATTAGGAAACATATGAATGGATATGGCAAGAATTAGAAAGCAAGGGACCATACCTCATGGTCTCTCACTCTCTCTGATAGATAAATAAAATTGTTTGTCAATAAAGTATTTATTCTGTCGAAGCTAATCATGTCCTTTTTGTTTTGAGTACAAAACACTTGCTTCTTCCGTTCGACCGTTCTTCGGTTGAAAGTTATTTAAACGTAGTAGTAGTGATTGGCAAAAATCAAGGTTGATGCATGTCTTTTTGCATGAAATTTACTCTGGAGAATTGTGAAGAGTAATTGGTCCTTTTCGGAGGGGTAGGAAAAAGTCCGGGAGCAAAGGCTGAGTATGTCTTTTCCCTAAGAGACACTTTTTTTCTGACTCTTATTTGGCTCTGTTAGAAAGTCCACTCTTTCTTTTGTTTGCCTTTGCTCCCACCAATTTATTATGATTGTTATTTAGCCAAAGGAAGAAAATGATTTTTGAGCGATGCTATTGGTCTCACCACGAGACACATTTTTGTGTCTCAACTTTATACACTAATTTTGTAAGTAGAAGATAATACTATAAATAGTTAATTGAATATAATCAAGTTGGATTATGCGATTGAGAGTTCGACACTCATCACGTCAAATTTAAAGTTATTGTGTAAAACTTTCAGCTGTTAAATTAGATGATCGAAGTTCTATTGTGAGTTGGATCCTCTTATAAATGTATCTCATATAGAGACTTGAAACATTATTGAAGTTTTTTAATCGGAAGAAACTAAATTACACCTGTAATTCACAAAATCTAACTGTTTTGAAAAAGAAACTAAAATAATGTTTATAGATAGAAAGAACAGTTGATGTTAATAACTCAAAATATAAGATATTAGCATCACAAAATATTAATATCAAACTATGTATAAATTTAATGTTAATAAATCTATATATATCTATGCAATTTTCCCATCGAATGATAAGTTTGTAATAATAATAATAATAATAATAAAAATAATAATAATAATAATAATAATAACAATAAAGATAATAACAATAATAATAATAATAAAAATAATAACAACAACGACAATAATAATAATAATAAATAAATAAATTTGATAATATATATATTTTTAAAATTATAATATTTAAGTAATAGTAGTATTTAATTTTAATACTTCAAATAATTTTAGTACTCTTTTTTCCAAGAGCTTTCGCAACAGATATAGTAAGATCTATCACTCGCATTTATTCCATCTATCATCAATTGGTGAAACACATAAATTGTAAGTGATAGCATTTATGGGGGTTCAATTTCCACTAGGGGCACTTTGGGATAGGGGATCCCCTTACCATCCCCCCTCTCAAAGTGTATGCCCGTTAACTCGGGTCTGGTTAACCTGCGAGAGGTTCCAGTCTGGTAGGACCCTTCATCTTATCATATATATATATATATATATATATATATATATATATATATATATTGAAAGTTATATAGAAAAAATTGAGTAAATGACATATGTGATAATTAGATTTGTAAATAAAGAATCAAGTAGTGAGTAGATAAAGCGCTACTTCCATATCAAGTTGAGTTGGCACATACTTTTTGGCCATACATTTTTTATTACCATTTACTTCCATCGTTCTATAATTCTTGCACACCTGTAATTTTGCGGTTTTTTATACACTAATTTGACTATTAATATCATTAATTGTGTATAAGTATTAAAAATTATGAAAATTTGATACTCAAAAACTACACATCAAGATGTATCTAGTAAGATTTCACATAACTATTTTGTTTCCTATATATGGGTGAGAATTCGTGATCAAAGTTAAGAAATTTTGACCTTAAAAATTCAAGTGTTGCATGAATTATACAACGAATGAAATGTATAATGACGAATACAAACAGGATGAGATAATAATCAACACATGTATAATGTATAAAGTCGAATACAACAATAATTATAAAGTGAAATATTGAAGTTGACCTGACGTGTGGTATTTTCATACTCTCAAGTTTTATAAATATTGCCATATTGGCTCTTATATGAGAGTTGAGACTATGAGTGGAGAATTGAAATTATGCTCTCAAAATAGAGTGGTTATAAATTATTGTCAGAATAAACTCAATCTCTTGTGTTGATAGGCAGTATGACACACCACATGGGCCGTTAAATTCAAAAGCAAAGCGAATCTAAATAATGAATTGCAAAAGGCCCAAATCTAGTACTAGTTGTTTATAACCAAAGATGACATATATTGCCCTTTCAAAAAAAAGGTGACATATAGTAGTATTTAATGGTCAGGAAGGCCTATTAAGCTCTAAGGCATGACTCAAAATCACTGAACATGCATCCAACACGTTAGTATTTTAGTGAATAATGTTGGGTATAGATCATATGTGGAGAATTTATTTTGAGGTTGAGGTGGTGGAGTAGTGGTATCGATTCCTACATCATATCCCTGAGGTTTAGGGATCAAACCTCACGCCATTTGGGTTGAGGTCTCTTATCCCTCACTCAGTGAGCCCCTTCATCTTACCTTAAAAATAAAAAAAAATGTGGAGAAACAGTACATAGACTAGATTTATATAATATGTAGTGGAAAATGTGATATATATATATAGTAATGAATAATTTTTTTTTTTTGATTTGGTAAGATGAATAACTTCGCAATTTCTTCGCACATGCGCCCAACCCGGAGCCTAGACACTTGGAAGGAGGGGGAGTTGTTTTTAATTCTTTCCAAGTGCCCCATAATTAGTAATGAATAATTTCCATCTTTTTTGTGTAAATACATCCTCTGTTCTTTTTCTATTGCAACAATGAAATTTTTACACTATTCACTTACCACCCTTTCACTATCTATTGTGATTTTTACGTAAGGAAAAATAGTCATGTGAGATCTTGTTAGATTCGTCTCGATTTATACTTTCAAAATATCAAATTTGTATAATTTTTACTAAAGTAATTAAAGATATTAATAGTTAAAGTTGTGCATTGGCAAGCGTGAAAACTCTATTGTTGCAATAGAAAAAGAACGGAGGTAGTATATACTTATAGATCACTTGTGCTATACTATATCATATAGTATGTTCTAAAATATTTTGCACATCTAACTTCGATTTTTTTTCTCCTCATTATAATCGTGGCATGCTCCTCCGTTTCAAAATAACTCTCCAAATATTTTTCTAAGTTAATTTTTTTAAACTTTGACCATAAATTTTCACCAATATATAATAAAAAAATATATAGTATCTACTTATCTAAGATATTGTTAAATTAATCTCAATGTACATTCATTATATTAATTATTTTACAAGTTTTAATAATACATAATTAAAAATAAGAATAATGAAAAATGTATGTTAGAGACCATGCAAAAGCAAACGGAAAATCTATTAAGAGATTAATGAAGAATAATATAATTTTTTACTTTGTACGTAGGAGTCCACAAGGACACGTTTAAGAAAGTCACAACTCGCAAAAAAAAAAAGTAAAAAAACCATAGCCGTTATCCCCTCTTCTCCTCTCTCTTCTTTTTTCACAAAAAACCCTCTAAAGGGGCTGCCATGGATAGGGCTGTGCAAAGACCAGGGTCGGACCGGAATCTGGACCGGACCGGAATTAGGATCGAATTCGGTCCTCAATCCACATAAAAGCCCGATTCCGGGTTTCCGGTCCGGACCGATCCAAATCAGGAAAATTCCGATCCGAACCGGTGGTCCGGAATTTCTGATTTTTTATTAAAAAAAAGAAAGTTTACATGTTAAAAAAGTTTAAAAGGTAGAAAGTTAAAAACCTACTATTTATTACCTTTAAAAATATTGTTATTAAGATTATTAAATTTTTATGTATCTAATTTATAAGGGATATTATCTCAGATAACCCTGACTTATAGGCCTTTTTCCAATATAACCCCGACTTTGACAGCCCTGTCTCCGATAACCCTGAACTTGATTTTTGTCATTAAACCTGACGGAATTAGACACGGCGTTAACTATTTTAACATCTATAATTAAAAACCTATTTTTTTATTAAAAAAGTCAAAAACATTTTGTGTTCTTCATCCTCTCTCTTATGTTCTTCATCCTCTCTCTATTGTTCTTCACCACTTTCTCTCTCTTGTTCTTCAAGTCCTTGTTACTCTTCAATTTAAATTCCAGAATATGTTTTAATTTGATTTCCTCACTCTTGTTCTTCATCTCCTACATCAATGGCCACCACACAACGTTAGAGGAAACCTATTATTTCTCCTTAATTGCTATAAAAAACCTCCAAAACCAAAAAGCCCAAAACCGGTGTCGGGCTGTCGTTGTCATCGCGGGATGTTGGTGGCGGCAGCACCTCACGCAGAGGAGAGAAAAAATAGGCCGTTGTACCCAGATTCACGCAGAGGAGAGAGAAAATCTGAGTTCCTTTTGTACCCAGATTCACGCAGAGGAGAGAGAAAATACGATGCATGACAGTTAATGGAGGAGAGAGAGGAGGAGAAAGAATGTGAGGAGAGAGAGAATGGAGGTCGAAGATGATGTTGGTGTTGCTGTTGTGGTTAATTAATCGTGGTGGCAACCACAAAATCCCATGACCCATAGAATTGTGAGGAGAGAGAGAATCGTGGTTTAATTTTTGATTATTCTCTTTTGAACAAATTTGATGAATTCGCAAAGTTTACAACGATTTATAGTTAATGTTCATTGAACTTGTTTACATTAATGGTGAATCTTACTGTACCCAAATTCACTTGTACATTCATGGCAATTTTTCAAAACAAAAAAGAGGAAGAAATTTTGGGGATTTGTAATTCATTTAATTGCAATTCAATAGATGAGTTTGGTTGCCGAAAACAAAACAGAGGAATAAATTTTGGAGAAAGTGGTGGAAACCATTGATGAATGCTTGAGAAGAGATGAAGAACAAGAGAGAGAAAGAGATGAGTTTGGTTTTTTTTATTTTAAAAAAAGGCAGTAAGTATTTTTGTTCGAGAATAGTTAACGCCGTTAATAATTTCGTCAGGTTTAATGATAAAATACAAGTTTAGGGTCATCTGGGTAAAAAAAGGTCTACATGTCAGGGTTATCTGGGAAAAAGGTCTATATGTCAGGGTTATCTGAGATAATATCCCAATTTATAAATATGTTTAAATTAAATAAAAAAGATTTTTTTTAAAAAAAATATTATATATAGATTCTGGTCCAACATGTCCAAAACCGGATCGGAATTTTTCCGGTCCGGTCCCGGTCCAAAAAATTTCCGAATTCCGGTCCACCGGTCCAGGACCCCTAGCCATGGATGTTTTCGTCCATGTTAAGCTCCACTTTCTCTCCTTTTTGCAGTTTCTAGTTTATTTTCTTACTTTTTTCGCTTTTTGTGCTACTTTCAATAAGTCCCATCTGTGTGATGGTTTTAATCCCCTTTATGGCTTTTGTAGTCGCCCTTCACGGTGGGTGTATTTTTTTTTTGATAAATTTGATTTCATTTCATTAAATTCAGGAGAAAGATAAACTCAACTCTATCCCAGGTATTCCTTCAAAGGAAGAAAACTTTTATAGTGATAGCACACCCAAGATAGAGGAGCACATCAAACTCCATCAATTACACGCTAAAGTCATTAGAGCTAGAATACAACATTTGGGCCAAGAAACCTACAACCAGGCTATGAAATCATTTGGGCCAAGAGACCTACAACCAAGCTATGAAATCATCTCGCCTAGATAGCCCAATTTTTGCCAGACCATCTGCTACATGGTTCGATTCTCTTCCTCGGTAGCAAACAACCACATGAAGCCCAGCTGATGATATGTTACGAATGTGATTCAGAATAAACTGAATATTCCAAGGTCCCCCGATTTGTCCCTACACCATGCGACCGCATTTTTGGAATCTGATTCAATAATGAATTTTTTGCCTTTGAGATTGGGGAAACCTTAACAGATCTTCAGGGCTTTATGGATTGCAAAAACTTCCGCAGTATTGATTTCCATGAAAGGAATTGGAGAGGAGAAGAGGCAAATGAACTTGCCGTTTGAGTCTCTCAGGACGCCTCCAATAGAGGTACGAATGAGATGAGGGTGAAGGGAAGCATCTACATTCCACTTGAACCAATTCTCCGGAGGTGGTAACCACAACGAGGCAGAAGGGTCAGGAAGAGATAGTTTCATACCTGCTTTTGGACATGACCACCTTAGGCACTGAGGGTTTCTTGAAATTTCGTCTGGACTATAAGGAAATTGAACGTCCCATCCTTTAATCCACCATCCGATTCGAAGAAGAATCAAATTTTCAATTTGTTCGCAAGTCATGGAAATATTTTGAAAGATTCGACTGTTCCTTTCCTTCCAAAGTGACCATAGAATTATGAAAAATATAGCAGCCCACACCCTTTTGAAAAAAGAGTTGGTTATGGGAGAACACCACTGAATAAATACATCCCTCATATCAAGAGGAAAAACCCAGCATACATTCCACATTGAAAGCCACCAGGACCAAATTGTTCGCGAGAATCGACATTGAAGGAATAGATGATTTGAGCATTCTGGCAATTCCCCACAGAGGACACATGAGATTTCTTGATCCGAAAGAATACCCAATCGGACCAACTTAGCACGAGTATTTAATTTTCCCAAAATCGTAAACCATGAGAATATCTCGACACGATGAGGAACTAAATTTTTCCACAAGTTCTTGAGAGGAGTATTTGGGGAATTTTGCAGTTTCAACGTCATTTCATGCTTAAACGATTTGACTGAAAATTCCCCATTTTTGTGAGGAGTCCATACAAAGGAATCAGGTTCATTTGGGTCAAAGCAAACCCGCTCAAGAACGAAAGAAAGAGCCTGCCATTCTATGAGGTCTTGAGGTCGAAGATTCCTAGTCCATGAGAAGGACCATTCCCATTTACATCCTTCCCAAAACCCGAAGGAGGATACCGACCCATTGGGCAGAGGGCTTAGCCGAAATAAGCGAGGGCACAAGGTTTTGAGAACAATAATCTCCCCAACCCAAAGATCGTGCCAGAAGTATGTACTGCATCCGGAGCCAATTCGTTTCCTAACACATGAGGAAACAAGATCTTTTGAGGACTTGTTTTTCAACAAGGCTGCACATAGCGCCCTCCATGGGCCACCTTTCAGTGGCACTGTGAGATTTGATGGAGTGAAATTTGGCCCGTAAGCATATTTCTCATTGATGATCAGACGCCAAAGGGCCTTTGGTTCAGTTAAGAACCTCCAAATCCACTTGAAAAGAAGGGCGAGATTTTGATGATGTAAATTTCCAACACCAATTCCACCAAGATTTTTTGGGAGTTGAATCTTGTCCCAAGCCACGAGTGGGAGAGACTTCCTTTCCAAGGACCCACTCCAAAAAAAATTCCTTTGGATGACAATAATCTTCTCAACTACACCCTTTGGGATGGGAAACATGGACATGTAGTATAAAGGGAGACTTGAGAGAGATGCTTTGATAAGAGTAAGCCGTCCTCCGATTGACAATAGGTTCCCTTTCCATGAGGCTAATTTATCTTTCATTTTCGCAATAATTGGATCCCATAAGCAAATCTTTGAAGCATTACCACCTATAGGCAACCCAAGATAAGTAAATGGGAATGAGCCGGATTTGCAAAGTAGGGCGTCCGCAGCCATTTGGAGCCAATTCCCCGGGTCATTCAATGCATAAAGGGAGGATCTGTGGAAGTTTATTTGAAGACCTGAGGCCATTTGGACCGTGGCTCCAGTTGAAGGTTGATTTGTTGGTAGGATTTTGTGTGGGATTGCAACGACAGTCAGTACTTCGCGTACAATCGGTTGAATTAACTCTAGTCTTACATCAAAACTACATCGGATCGTTAGGACCCCTCGTAGAAGGCCGCATCGGATATCAGACAACGATGTGAAAGGTATTTAGAAAGGTTAATTCTGCTCAACGATCGTGGTTTTGTCAGATTAGAATTAAGTTTCCTTCAATTTTATATGTATTTTATAATTTCTGACTTCTATTGTAGATGTCGTATGACTTCATATTAATATTGAATGAATTTTCACTTCAAAAAAAAAATGACACTTTTAAGAATTGTATCCCCAACCTTTCAATTAGGAGGCGATAACGCATTAAGTATTACCTAAGCATCTCTTGAGTGATGAGTCTTATTTTTTTATGTAATGTACTTAACAAAAGTACTTTCAAAAATAAAATAAGTTATTTCATTTTGAAATTCTAAAAGAAAATTTAATTTGTGTTACTATTTTAGGAGACCTGAATTAGTAAAAGAAGCCGTTTTTAGTTAGAGTTACTGCAAGAACATTCGCTCCTTTTCCACTCTATGGGGTTGTTTTGCTATCAGCCATTGTGCTTTTGGCCGGTTTAGTTGGCTTGTTTGATTTGGGGAAGCGTTAGGTCGTATGTATTGGCTTTTTAAGTTGGCCATTTAAGCCAATTGTTTCAAAAGTGTTTGGCAAAATTAATTGTTGTTGGTCATTTATTAGAGAGTTTGTGGGCCAAATGCAAAAGCCAATCCAAAAAAGTTCGCCCAGAGGCTTTTTATTTTGCTTAAAAGTCCACTTTTCTACCCAACCAAAAAGCCAATAACCAAACATTTTTTTTGAATTTTGACCAAATCAGTGCAAAAGTTCAAAAGCCTAATGAAAAGTTCCATTTACCAAACATGGCCATATCCTCAAATCATTGAACTCCAACTATAGACAGTTATCCAAACACAATTTCTTTCTTCAAATAAAATAATAATAATAAAATAAAATATTAGAGCAAGCAGTATTCTTGGAGCCTTGAGATTGAAGCTACCAAAGCTGTAGATTCTGCATAATTAGGATTGTGGAGTAACATAATACTATTGAATTCTCCCACTGAAATTTATGGAAAATTGGAAGAATATGATACGGTTCCTTTGAAGGATATTATCCCATCACTATTTTAGTGGGTACGAGACGAATATATACAACAAGAATACTCTGCACTACCGGAAAAAAAGTCACTTTTGTAGTAACATTAATGTACAAAAAACTGAAAGTCCACTGTTTGACACTTCAGAAGCATATTTTAGGATCAATTAGGTCTTGGGACTATTTTAGTTATAAATACATATTTAATGGAAATAGAAAAAGAAATATTTCTTAAATTTAAACATCTCCACCAATGGCGGCTGAAGTAAGAGCGAATCCATGAACTTAAATAAAAGGTAACCCTTTTTAATAATGTAAGAAGCAAACTAATACCTTTCATCATAAAATTTTATTGCAAACAATTATTTTTTGTATCACTTTTCCTTGACAATATCTTTTACTAGACACTTTGTTTATTGAGCACTATTAATTTTTTTCAACTAATTTAATTAAATGTTTTCCGATTAAGTACTCCCTCTGTCTTATAATATAGTGTTCACATTCCTTTTTGGGTGTCCCAAAATGTTGTGCCTATTTTATTTTTTATCAATTTGTTTGGACTAAATTATCCTCAATTTCTACACAAACTTTCCATAATACCCCTACATTTCTTTCAAAATATGTGCCCCTATTTATTGTTTTACACCATTCCAAGGAACATTTATTGTTTTTTGATATTTTTTACAGAAAAAAGACAATAAAAAACTAGTTCCATGATAAAAGTACTAAAAAAACACTTCATTAATTCTTTTTTTTGGAAATCCTACTACACTTTCCATTTACCTTAATTCGCGTGAAATTGAGAAGTAAGCACTATATTATGGGACGGAGGGAGTACTTAACAAAAAAATTCTTAAAAAGTAGTGTTTAACAAAAGATATGGTTTTAAAAGTAACTGTTGACATAGATATGGTTGACTTAAATATTTTTTTGGTTCAAAGGTTGACTAAATTATATGAAAGGTGTAATTTGATGTAAAGACGGTCCAAAAACTTAGGTCCTGTTCTGTTCAACTTATTTTAACTTATTTAAAATCTTATAAGATCAGATCAGATAAGATCATATCAGATAAGATAAGATAAGATAAGATAAGATAAGATAAGATATGATATGATAAATAAGATGTTCTGTACAACTTATCTTCACTCATTTCAGAAAAAAATAAGATAAGATAAGATAATATAAGATCAGATCAGATCAGATAAGATAATATAAGATAAGTTCAGATAAGATAAGATAAGACAAAATAAGTTGAATTAAACGGACCCTTAATGTTTGGCCAAGTATCTTAAATTAATTTTGTTAAAATAAAAACAAAAGAAAAGAGATACAATAGTCAGTCACATGGTTAAAAAAAATCAATTGTGAATGCGAAATAAATCAACATGCCAAAGATACAATACTCAATGATCACGTCTTTTTTTTTTTGACATCGATAAAACTTGCATTAATAAAAAAATGGAGTACAGGCTTACAGCTTAATGCTAATACAACTTTTCGATATGGAGTATAATTTAGATTTCATCAATACTTTCTAATAGTTCATCGGGTGTTTTACCATTCTTCATCAATTAGATTAGTGCACTATTACAAATTTTATTTTGCCCAAGTAAGTTTAGAAATAAATTGTCTATGTCAAAGATACATAAATTGTCTATATTACAATTATAGTGATTCGTGGCCACTGGACTTTTAGTTTTAGATACTACATTGATTGCAATACTGATTAGTGTGAATTGCTTTTATGTGCTTCTTTTAGTTTATTTTTGACAATATCCCCAATTGCAATTAGTGCACTCAGAGATCCTAGACCAATTGCAAAACTTTTTTTTTTTTTTTTGTTCAGGAAAGATAATTGGTCCGAAGACCAACCCCTGCTAGGCTACTAGCCTGCAGGGCACACCAGCTCATTGGCTGGGTAGTGGGGATTTATACCCACAAGCAAACATTTAAACAAACTCCCCAAATTGGGGAGTGATGAGAGTCGAACACCCGACCTCGCGGTTGGGAGGTGGGAGCACCAACCATTGGGCTCCCACGAGGACCTCAGACCAATTGCAAAACTGATTCATGCAAATTATTTTTTGGAGCATAAAGTATTCCACTTATTCCATATCATAATTTACGGAAAGAAGATTTTAATAATTATAGAAATAAAATAAAGTACATATATGGAGATCTGAATAATAGAAATTATAGTTTGATCTTTAATAAACAACCTAATAATATTACTTTGCTACATAAAACAAGACATCATAATATTATACCGTTACAGCATGCTCAACATATGCTTTAATCCAATCCTTTAATAGTACTCCCTCCATTTTTTTTAATTGCTACATTGTTGTATGCACAACAATTTATGCAATGTCACTTTCAAACTTTTTGGAGTGTACTTTTGACCCATTTAATGTAAAATAATGAGAAAAAGTAAAAAAAATAGTACATTTGGGTGGAAAAAGAGAAAAACAAATATATAAGTATTATCTTATGGTGGGCCAAGTACCCCAAATAAGAAAAACGTAGCAATTAAAAAGAAACAACCATTTAAGAAAAATGTAGCAATTAAAAAAATGGAGGGAATATATACTTATACAATCTACAAAAATATATTATTTTAGAATAAGAATAAATGATAAAAGGAAAATTTAGCGCGAATAGCTAACCATTTGGTTTACAACAAAACAAAGACAAACTAAACAAGGTGTGATGTACAACACGAACTTTATAGCATGAGTGCATGAATCAACATAAACAATGATTTTGGTATGGTTCCACAAAGACAAACTTTAAGGCTTGGGTAAACGAATCTCAGGCCAATATCGTCATGTATGTTGATTTTCGCACCTATGTCATAAAGTTTGTGTTGCGCATCACACCTCGTTTGGCCGTCTTTGCTGCTAGCACCAAACCAATAGTTGGTGTTGTTCACGCCAATTTTTCCATGATAAAATGGTATTACAATCTTATATCAGTACAATCTTACACCAATAAATAGTGCTCGATTGGGTACATGTCATGTCAAGTAAGAAAATAATTATGCGACATAAGATGAAGTACTAATTATAATTGACTGATTTTTGGCCTTTTTTCTTAAATCATCCATGTCGTTGAGTTTCAGTGAATCTAGTGTGTTTTGAATTTGTTATCAATTAGTTTCAACTCATGGACCCCATAGGATAGAGTTATGTTTCTTTTAGAGCTGATCAACTCCAGCCCGGCCCGGTTTTTGGGCAGTTTTTTTTTTGGCCCGCGGGGCGGGGCGGGCTCGTTTTTTTTTTGGGCGGACTTTGGACAAGCCAAAAAAGACTTTTCAGTCTAATTTTTGGCCCGAAAAGCCCGCTCGACCCGGCCTGAAATAACGGGCTTTGGACACATTTTTTTGGCCCGGATTTGGGCCCATGGGCAAATTTTTTCCGGCGCGGTGCGGCCCGAACCCGGCCCATGATCACCTCTAGTTTCTTTGGATTTTTTCTCAATGTTCTAGTACGAATTAATTCGTTAACAAAGAATCATACAATTTTGAAACATATTTCTATTCCTCATCTACAATCAATTGAATCAAGTAGAAATCAACTTCAAAACTTCACAACATATAGATTGATCCCTATATAAAGGTTGAATGAAACAATGATATCAATGAGGTCATGTCAAATGAAATTGTTAGCTCTGATATACATTAATCGTAGTTATGGTGAAGTGAAAGTTTATATAATCCAAATAGTTATATGTTATTAAATTTAAATTTTATTTAAGTGTCATATGATTTTAAATTAATAAATTAATTTTAGTTCGAAGAATGCGTCTTCTATTAGGAGTTAGGATTGATGGTCCCTAGGTAGGGTTGTAGGCCGGCATAGCATTAGACATTATAGTCAAACACTACTCAAGCAAGAGCAACACGAGGCAAGAAGATAAAGGCATAAAGCCTAGCCTCAGACACATACAAATTCAAAATGATGGCCTCCGTTTACTAGTTTTAGCAAAAGCTGACCACCCCCATTTTAGTAACCAATGTATGAATGATCAGACAACTCGTACGTGTGGTTCTTTGGGCCAGACTTTTGCAATGGTGTTCAACTATCCAATAATACCTTTAGACAATGGAGTACTTATTTGGTTATGCCAAGATGGAGTGCATAAGAGGATAAGGCTCACATGTCTTCTATGAAGTCTGTGGTGTGAATGTGTGATGGTTCAAGTGATTGTTTCCGCCTCAAAACTGATGAGTAGATGTTGTTGAGGATTAGAGTTCGATTCCAAAGATGATGAGCGTCGGTGTACCTACAAAACACGGTGAAAACTACCTCCAGTATTCCCGAAAAAGCCCCTCTGATACTTAAGTCACTGGAGTGATTGATTTAGAGAGAGAAAGTACCCCAGACTCGAAAAGCAATAACGAAAATGGCTAATCAATATAATGATTGTAGAGGGAGATGCTCTGAGTTTGTTAGTTGAGAATTGATTATTTTTACATTGATGAGACTGTTCCCTAATTATAGTAGATTGGACTTCCCATAAAAGGAGTTAAAATTAGGTGAATTCCAACCTCTAACGACTCCTCCATTCCCTTTATGTAGGGGTCTTTTAGTAATTTCATGCATGATGAGCTTTGACGGGACACTTCCCATGTAAAATTAGGTTGACCACTAAAATGGGCCCAAACAATGATGATTGGAAACCATGGGAATTCCTGCTGTGAACATTAAAAGAGAAAGTGTGAAGATTACTGAATTGCTACAATCGTCCAAGAAGAAAATGGGACTTCCTCCTAAAATAAAATAAAAAAAGAAGAAGAAGAAAATGAGACTAGTAAAAACGTAGCAAAAGAAGCAAATAGTATCACAATCAAAAGGAAACTTGCTGGCTCAGACGCAGTTGATCGAACTTCCACTACTTAACCACGAAGTTGGGGGTTGATATCGTTTGCCTTTCACTTTCGGGATAATACAAAATTTATAGGTCACTGAGGGTCCGTTTAATTCAACTTATTTTGTCTTATCTTATCTTATTTTATTTTATCATATCTTATCTTATCTTATCTTATTTTATCTTATCTTATCTTTTCTTATAAGATAGTTTATTGTGTGTGTGTCTAACATCTAAAAAAACTCGTATGAAACCGGTGCACACTAATTAGTGTGCACCCAATAGAGTTATGTAGGTTGTAATGATTACAACTTCTACTTTATTGTCTTTATCTCTCCTCAGATTTCCTTGCCTTTTCAGTTTATCTCTCATAACTGCTTCATTTTCTCTCTCTTCAAGTTCTTACTCTGTTTTTCAGTTTTCGTGATATAATTGATTGTACAATTGAACCTGTTATAGAAGATTAGGATTATATTGTCAGTTTCGATATAGTGTGTTTGTGTTTGGTATAGTGTGTTTCTCTGCGGTATTGTGTGTTTATCTGTGTCATAGTATGTTTATTTGTGATAGTGTTTCTTTGTGCTATAGTGTGTGTTTGTGATCTAGTGTATTTCTTTCTGATATAGTGTATCTGTTTGTGATATAGTGTGTTTCTGTGTATTATAGTTGATTGTACAATTGAACCTGTTATTGAATATTAGGATAACATTGTCAGTTTTGATATAGTGTTTGTATGTGCTATAGTGTGTTTATATGTGCTATAGTGTTTTTTTTGCAAGAGCAATAGTGTTTCTTTGTGTTAGTGTATTTGTTTGTGATATAGTGTATATCTCTCTTATATTTGTTTGTGATATAGTGTATTTCTCTCTTATATATATATATATTTTTTTTTATAAAGGTAAGAAGAAAGAGGTTTAGGAGACCCTCCTCACGAGGGGAACTCCTAAACTATCGTTTACAAGGATTGTATTGAGAGCCGAAGAAAAAACATGACTAATATGGAAATCATAGGTAATTAAGTGGCCAACATTTGCTATCCAGTCAGCTGCTTTGTTGGCTTCACGGTAGATGTGATGAATCGAGTAGGATTTAAACTGTCGTAGTAGAGCTTGAATTTCTTCAATAATGAATTGAATCTGCCATGGAGCTCGCCATAAGTTCTTGACTGCATTTATTACTAATAGGTTGTCACCCTCGATGTGAATATCCTCAATATGGTTTTGTAGAGCTAGTAGAATGCCTTTATGAAGAGTCGTTGCTTCAAAGAACAAAACGGGAGCGGTGCCGAGGTTGAAAGCTGCGGCGTGAATGAGGTCTGCGTTGCATCGTTGCGAATGATGACTCCTCGCTGCGGCCGATTTTTTTAGAAACGGAGCCATCAAAGTTGAGCTTGAAAGTGGATGTAGGCGGTGGGGACCAAGCAACCAAGATGGAACAAGATTGTCGGTAGAAATGGAAAGAGTGGAGGATGAAGAGAAAGTAGTACCTGTGAGTTGACAAGAATCAAGCTTTGTACGGGTAGCCCATTCGTGGAAGAGGAATTTGGCCTTATGAAGTATGCGATGTTGATTGAAAGAAGCGTTATTAAAAATAATATCGTTTCGCTCTT
Organism: Beta corolliflora; assembly: GCA_947648045.1. NCBI lineage: Eukaryota > Viridiplantae > Streptophyta > Magnoliopsida > Caryophyllales > Amaranthaceae > Beta > Beta corolliflora. The sequence continues at coordinate 110,608 of CANSZD010002895.1, forward strand.
TCCAGACGAACCAAAGAAGGAAGATAAACTTGGTTAGAATGGATTTCCTATTTTTTAGGGATTGAATAGTATCGAGTAAGGGTGTTCCCCTATGGTGGTAATGCATCCAGTCTGAAATCTCTTGTAAGTCCCACATTGAGTTGGATATAGTACAATTGATAAAGAGATGGTCAATACTTTCAGGATGGCAATGACACATAGGACATTCATTTAAGGGGATAATCTTGCGTGAGAATAAAACATTTCTAACTCCTAAGCTATTATGACAAATTTGCCAGAGAAAAATTAAAAGTTTTGGCGGTATGTCGAGCTTCCATATCCAGCTGAATTCCCATTTCGGGTCAGAAGGGTCTAGATTATGGGCTAGCCAAGTTGCTGATTTGACCGAAAAAAGCCCCCGAAGAGGTACATCCCCATATGGCTTCATCTTTAGTCGGAATAGAAGGTAGTGGAATACCTTTGACAATATTAACAATATAATCGAGGTAGTAATTGTCGGAGTTTGTCAATGTCCCGACCAATAGAATTTTTTATAAAGTCACCGACTTTTTAGGTTCTCTTGAATTTGGTGAAGTGATAAATTGAGGGTCTCTATGAGAGGGGCGTGGTTGATCCAGATTATCAAACCAAAAAGAAATGGATTTGCCATCTCCAATTTTCCATCTAATACCTTTCCTAATGATATCTCGTTGAGCTAAAATATGTTTCCATATTTGGGAGTCAGTAGCTTTTGATTTACATTGAAAGAATGTTGTATTGTATAAGTACTTTTGTCTCATTATTTTTACCCATAGGTTATTGTTGTCAGTTAAAATTTTCCACCCGAGTTTGGCTATGAAAGCTTTGTTAAGTGCGATAGTCTTCCGAAGACCGAGACCCCCTCTTGATTTTGGTTTACAAATTTTATCCCATGAAATTAAAGGAATTGCATTTTTATCTTTATCTCTGTCTCCAAAAGAATTTTTTGTGCATGCTATCAATGGAGTTGGCAATGGAGTGAGGGAGCATAGATGAAGAACAAACGTAAGCTGGTAGGGCCTCTAAATTACTTTGGATGAGGGTATGTCTGCCCGCTTTGGAAATGAATCCTGCTTCCCAATTGTGGATGCGCTGTTCAGCTTTCTGAATAATGTGTTTGAAATCTATTGTTGTTGGTTTAAAAGAGCTAAAAAAGATCCCTAAATATCGTCCCAAGTTGGAGTTAGGTAACATATTAAACTTGCTAGCCAGACTGACTTTTCTTGCGGGTGAAACTCTTTTGGAGAATACAATTGAAGATTTATGGAAATTGACTAGTTGACCTGATAATTCACGTAAAGAATCAATAGATGCTTTTAGGTTTGCACAAGCCGAGTTTGTAGCTTTGCAAAAAAGGAGGCTATCGTCTCGCAAACATTAAGCAAGGGATTGAGGCGGAGAGGAGCGGGGTTTAAAGCCAATTCCGTAGTTGTTGTTTTGAGATTGAAATCTCAGCTTGGAGACAAAGACTTCCATGCATAGGATAAAAAGTTGTGGCGATAAAGGGTCACCTTGACGAAGACCCCGAGAAGGCTTGAACCATGGAGCGGGCTTGCCGTTTATTTTGATAGAGTATGAGACATTGGTGACACATTCCTTTATCCATTCTATCCAACGACGGGGAAAACCAAAAGCATTAAGGGTGGCCCAAAGGAAATCCCATTCAATTCGATCGTAAGCCTTTTCCATATCAAGTTTAAGAGCTGCCCACCCCGTGTTATTTTGCGCTTTATGAAAAGTGTTTAAGATTTCCTTTGCTATTAGAATGTTGTCATGAATAGATCTATCTGGAGTGAAAGCATTTTGGTATGGACTAATTATTCTCTGGAGAATAGGACTTAATCTTTGCACTAAAATTTTGGAGATAATCTTATAGAGCGTGTTAATTAGACTAATAGGTCTGAAATGATTGGGGTTCTCCGGATGTTCATTTTTAGGGATAAGCGTTATGAGAGTATGATTGAGCGAGGGAGGGAGTTTGCCATGGTGGAAGAAACTTTGAATTGCTGTAGTGACTTCCTTTCCAATAATGGACCAATATGTTTGGAAGAATTTACCTCCAAAGCCGTCCGATCCAGGGGCTTTGTCAGGATTAATATCAAAGGTAGCCTGTTTTATTTCATCATCGGAGACAGGAACAAGCAAGGAATCGCAATCATCTTCTGATACTAGGGGGGAAATGAATGACAATTCGATATTGCGGGGAGAACTATGCGCAGAAGTGAATCTTTTTTTAAAAGAACTGGTTAGAATTTTGGTAATGTCGTCAGGAGACTCTACCCATTGGTTAAGGTCATTTTTCATTCTAAAAATGGCATTAGAAGCCATCTTTTTTCTCATTTTGTTATGGAAATATCTAGAATTTCTATCTCCTTGGGAAAGCCAAGTTTTTCTACTTTGAGAGCCGCTCTTATGATAACTAAAGAGGAGCAGTTTTTCACGTTGCAAGATAAGACGATTAATATGTGCTTTAAGAATAGGATTGAAAGGTTGTTGCCATAGGACAGATTGAAGTTCTTTAATTTTGCTTTCATTTTGAATAAGTTTGTTAGCATTGTGACGATAATGATTTCTAGCCCACAGCTTAAGATCGTTTTTTATATGAATTAGCTTTTACTGGATGCGATAAAACCGAGAGCCTTGACGTTGGATCTGCCAATTTTTTTCCACAATAGCATGGGGTTGTGCTTCAATGACCCAGTTATTCTGGAATCGGAATTGATATTGGTATCTATTTGTGGTTTGTTCTGCGGAGAACAGAATTGGTGTATGATCCGAAACAGTGAAATTGCCATACGATAAGACACTGTGCGGGAAGTCATCAATGAACGAATTATGAGTAAGAACTCTGTCTAGTCTTTTAAAAATTGGTGAGTTATTGTCATTATTTTTCCAAGAGAATTGTCCTTGTATACAAGGTATATCTATTGCATTGTTACTAGACAGAAAACATGGAAGCCGTTGCAATTGATAAGGTAGAAGGGGTCGCCCTCCTAATTTATCTTGGCATGATAACATCTCATTAAAATCACCAATTAGTAGCCATGGCAGTGATTGCACTGAAACAAAATTATGAAGGTAGTTCCAGAAATCATCTTTTTCTTCTTCTTGAGCTGGGCAATAAACCCCAACAATAGTATATTTCTTATTTGTCGGTTTGTAAGTTATATTTAAAGTAGCGCAGCGAGGATGAAAGTCATGAGAATCAACTATTATATTAGAGTTATTCCACGCGACCCAAAAACCTCCACAATGATGTAGAGGGTCTATTATAAGTTTATTGTCAAAATGTAATGCATTAAGTATTTTTCTACTGTTTACATGATTTGTTAATGTTTCCATAATAAAAATGATATCTGGTTTAAATTTGTTCTTAAGAAAGATAATCTCTGCTAAGGCATGGGGTTTTTTACCCCCTTGAATATTCCAGCTTAAGATCTTCATAAATAAAGACGATGGAGAAAAAATCGTAGACAATGAGACAGATTGTTCAATAATCGTATTTCTCTCTTATATAGTGTATCTGTTTGTGATATAGTAGTGGGTTTCTGTGTATTATAGTAGTGTGTGTCCCGATTCACGTGCGTGAGCCTAGTGCACACTAATTTTACTGTGAACCAGGTCCACACAAGTCGAATTGCTAACATCTTATTTTATATTATATTATCTTATTTTATCTTATCTTATCTTATCTTATAAGATTTTATTTTTTCTGAAATAAGTTAAAATAAGTTGAATAGAATATAGCCTAAATCATTTTATAAAACATAAATAAGTTAATAAAAATTTAGTATTATGGAAATTAAGGATACATTAGATTTAGTTTTATTGTCTTTCTCTCTTTTTTTTTTACCTCGTATATTACCAGAACGGCGGGATGTATCACCTTGTTTTTTTTATGGGAGAGTATATCACCTTGTTATTTTATGGATGAGTAACACAAAACTATCTTGAAACTATGTCATCCTAATATACCTTAAAAAAGTTGGACTTTGAAATGCATTATCAATGACCCCACTACAGTCTAATTCAACTTATAACCGTTATTCTAATATAAATATATATTTTTTTTTTGGGCCCCCTTTCGGGAACCTGTGGTAAGATGAATTTCCTCTGGGCTGCCTTCGCACACGGCCACTCACCCAGAGGCCCAACAAGCCCCACACCCCCCCTCCCCCCAACAATATTGAAATTTTTGCTTCCACCAAGATTTGAACCTTGGTCTCCCATGTGGGAGATAGGAAGTCATACCATTGGACCCAAGGGTCCTTGGTATTCTAATATAAATATATGTCTATATATATACCATCATAAAACATCTCAATACGTGCAATTTTAAGAATCCAACTAATTGTTATGTAAATTTTACCGAGATATAAAGAGTTCGACTTTTTTAAAAAAAAAATCAGATATATCTCTATTATATAAGGCAACTCTTGAGGACTTTGGTGTCCACTTGAGTTGCCCAAAGTACCCCCAACTATAAACAAAAATTACAGTTGCAACCATTTAATAAATTTAAAAAACAAAAGTAAATAAGGAAAAAAAAGGGGGGAAAAGAATCCTAACATTTGTGTTAAAATAGACAACAAGAAGCATACTTTACTTCACCTGTGTTCACCTTTTCCAAATTTTTTTTAATGCACTAATTAATTGTAAAGGCAGTTTTTTCTACTTCTTCAGTTTCTCCTCTTCTCCTTCCTCTTATTTCAAAATCTCTCATGAATGAGGATAAAATTGAAAATATCCACAAAATCACGCATACGTCATGTCATGCACGCATCGCGTGCAAAAAATACTAGTAGAATTTCAATTGGAAGACTATAGCCTTAGTTAGGAGTAGGGATGGCAATTCAGTCCGGATCCGACCTTAGTCTGAGGCAAAAAATCCGAGCCGACTCTGAGAAAAAAATTCATATCCGACTCCATTTAAAAAGTCCGACTCCAAGTCGGAGTAGGGTCGGAGTCAGATCTCATAAAAAATCCGACTCATCCGATCCGACTCCGACTGTAACATCTGACTCCGACTCTGACATCTGACCCCGACTCCGACTTTGAGGCAATTAGTCATATTTTTTTATATTAATGTATTACGTATGTATACTTGATGTGTCACTTTTATATATAGTTTTTAGATGCATTTTTATTGCATTTAGAACTCCTTTTAGAGCATTTAGGTGCATAATGGCATGAATTACGTAAGTTGTGCTCTACTACTCCCTGTTTGCGTGTTTCGATGATTTTCAGGTTATTTTGATGCAAATTGATTATGATTATCTAAGATCAAGCCTTTTAATCATTGAGGATGAAGATAGCTTGCACAAGGATCACAATGCATCCGTTCGGGACAATTTCGAGTTAGAATGAAGCAAAGAGTTAGTGAAAGAAGTGCCAAAACTGACACATATTCACTATTTTGATCATAACTTTTGATAGAAAATTGATAATCAAGAAATTCCAGTTGGGTTGGAAACTAGACTTGAAGGGATTTCCAACGATAGGTCACACGTCCCAAACGGGCTTCTGATTTGAGAGATACAGCCTTCGCAAGTTGACGCAAAATTGCAGTTTTCCCGCCCGGTCGACCGGGCGGTTTCGCCCGACCGGGCGAAATGAAATTTTCACAGGATGCAAGGCATGTTAGCCCGGTCAACCGGGCGAGAAAGGAGCCAAAATCGCTTGCGTGTCCGACCGGGCGGATTTGCTGTTCTGTCGTAGTTCCTCAATCACCGTCGCCCGACCGGACGGTTTTTCCGGAAGGATAATTTTTGCCTTTTTTAGCCGGTTTTGTAAAAACTATAAATAGGGCTTTAGTAATTTCGATTAGGGGATCTTTTTTTTCTGCGTTTTTAGGTTTAGTCTTCTTCTCTTTCTCTCTAGCTTTAGTTGTAAACCCTAGTTTTTCTTATTCTTCATTAATTCATGAATTCTATTAGTTTCTTTCATTGATTTCTTTAATTATGTTTTCTTTTATAGTTTTAGTTTTAGTTTTTATTCTTTGTTTCATGATTGAGTAGTCTTATTTTCTAGGGTTTGGGAATCCATGTTTATAAGATATGATTATTGATTGATATTTATTCATGGTTTGATTAGTCTTGATATTTCTAATTGATTAGTGTTTATATTATTAATCTTGCAATCTGATCAATTGTCTGATTAAATATTGCTAATATCGAGTCATAGATCGAGAGATAGTACTCTTTAGAGGCTTACCTACAATTAGCAAATCTGATTATGTTGAGCGACCGTACTAGCATATGTTGATTTGAGAGCGTTAAGGCCCGACCGTAGGATTAACATGTGCTCTAGATATCTGATTAATTGACCCATTGATGATATTTTTATATATTATAGTTATAAACATGGTAAACCATTGCCCTAGATCCTTTTTAGTTTGATTTTCGTAGTTTGATTAGTTTAGAACTTTAATTCAATTTTACTGATCTTGTTTAGTTTCTCTGTACTTTAGAAGCTAGATTAAAACGACCATCTCTCTGTGGATTCGACCCTACTTACCCTACTACATTGTTAGAAGGTTTTGCAGGAATTATTTTTGACAGGTGTACGACAACCTATTAAATTTTGGCGCCGTTGCCGGGGAGACGGTATTGTTTTATTTGGTTTTTATTATTGGTGAAATTAAACTGTATATATATTATTTTCTTTTTTTCTTTCTTTTTGTGAATATATATTTTTTTTTGTTCTCCTTGTCTGTTTTAGTGTGTTGTCATGGAGTGGAATAATTATAGTTTAGAGGGGGATGTTTTTTCTAATTATCAAGGGCAATATAATTATTCTGGGTATTATAATGCGAATGATTATGTTTGTGATGCATCATATGATTGTCAAAATTCACAAAATCTGTGCATGAATTCCTATGAATATTCCCATTACCCTAATGAGTCTTATGTGCCTGATTATACTCAATGTTATCAACCTCAAGTGAATAATTTTTTTCAACCCGAAACATCAGAGCGTCAGGAACTATTTAACATGATGAAAGAGTATATTGTTAAACAGCATGAAGATTTAATTGAATTAGCTCATAATTACCAAAACATGGCGAAATCTATTGAATTATTTGCTGCGCAACAATCTACTAACCAACATGTTATACTTGATGATGATGATTTTGGTGTTGAGAATTATACTTCAGAGGAGAAAGGCATTGTTTTGACTCATGATAATTTGTTAGAGGGTAAGGGTGTAATTGGTGAGGTCGGTAGTGAGTGTCTCTATGTTGACGAATCCATAGTTGAAAGTGAAGTGTCTGACACTTTTTCGATAAACTTTTCATCTGCATATGAGTCTAAAGTTGAGAGTGATATGATGCATGAGTCTTTGTCGGTTCCATCTGATACTGTTTTTGAGTCTCATGTTCCCTTCTCTAAAAAACTTGATCTTATTCCTTCTTCCCCTATATTATATCCTCCACCGTTCCTTCTTCCTCCCTTCTTGAATGACTCTTATGATAATGTAAATAATGTACAGTTAGTTTCTTTTCCTTCTTTTGAGTCATGTAAAAAGACTAACGATTTTTCTTTGTCTTCTTCTTGTAAATATAATTTTTCCTTTGATTTTTCTTTTTGTAGTTTTCATAGATTTTTAGAACTAATTTTTTTCATTTTTCCTTTCCATTCTTATATAATATGTTCTGAGATGTTTGCAGGAACATATGATAAGCTTCTTAGAGCATTGAACTATTATGAGTGGTCTACTAATCTTAAACGGTCATGCAAGACCTTAAATTTGCGCTTATCGGGAGGCAACCCGACTTTTTTTTTTTTTTTGGTTTGACTAACTTTGCTAATGTGTGATGAAGTCTTTTGCTAGCTACAAACATAGCCAATTTTTTTGGCTAAGTTCACTGCCTTATTACAGCTATCGATTGTGGTGGAGGTGTCGATACTTTTTGACACTCCCTTTGATTACCCACCCCTTTTGTAAGTTGTACCTCTCCCTCATTTAATTCCTCTTTGTTCACATTGAGGACAATGTGTCATTCAGCTTGGGGGAGGATGTTTGTCATCATTACTTAGCGCATGTTAGTTGCATTTAGAGTAGTTTTTTTTCATTGCTTTCGTAGGATGTTGCACGGTTTGTACCGCTCACTAGGAGTGGGAGTTTACGTGTAACCAAAAATATTGTATTGCTTTCGTAGTTGCATTGGCATATTTCATCTCATATTAGATTTCATGTCATTTTAGTTGCATCTATGGGACTATTGCTAGCACTTATTGAGAACCTTGCTGATATTTTACTACAATTCCTAAGCATAATTCATCTTGTTCATGATTCTTCATAGCACGATTGTTTCGCAATTGATTGTTTGTGATAAGATTGATTGATCTCTCTCTGGCTCGATTTAACTCTATTGTGCAGACACCTTAAATTAAGTGAGCTTCTGTGCCTATAAACTGACGTATCTGTGTCAGTTATGTTCTTTCATGTGTGATTAGTTCCTTAGTTGTCGCATTGATCTTGATTTTGACTTGGTACTCTTTGATATTTGATAGTGCATACATTTTGATATGATTGAGGCATTCTATTTAATGATCTTAGCTCCAGAGTTATTCTTGTTTTCATATTATCCTTCCTCTAGCCCCGCTGAGCCTTTCTGAAATGTTTGATTGCTACCTACATTACAAGCCATTGGCCTCATTTGATATTTGTCCTGAGCCTAGCTTGGGGGAGCGAGTATTAGTTTGGTTTGTATTGAATTGAAATGCTCTATTTGTGGTTTAGAAGGATGGAAAAGTATGTTTAGTGAGCTTTGAAATTGAATTGAAAGTTCGAACAAAAAAAAGGAAAAAAAAAAGTGAAAAATGAAATGAAAAAGAAGTGAAAAAAGAAGAAGTTGTGAATAAAGTGAAATAAAAAGGGTTATGATTGAATTTCTTGAGTGAAAAAGGTTGTTGATTATATTTGGAGAATGTTGGTTGTTGCGTGGAGTTGTTGTGATCTTTTTTGGTCATGTTTTCAGTTATATGATGCTCCCCCTTCTTGGTTTTTCCACCACAATTCCCAAATTATTCCATACCTTTAACCTCAGCCCCATTACAACTCTTAAAAGTCCTCTTGATAATTGTGTATTGTATTGTTGAGTATTAAGTGAGTCAAAAAGTCAAAGTTAAAGAGTATTTGCTTTATCTGAGTCGACTTGATTAGGTTGAGTGTCATCATTTATGCCTTAAACACATGATAGATTTGAGTGCACATAACTATAGTGAGGTTTGTCAGGTTTTGTTAAATCCAGCTTGGGAGAGATGGTATGTGGTATGATTGGAGAGTCGATTACGATACATGACATGCTATGCGGCTTTGTTCAAGATTGTTTCGATGCTTGGTTTGTGTAGTGATTATATCTCTCGTGTTTTCAATTGAGTGTTTGACCCTATAGTCCTATATTGTAGGTTGTCTTTCTTTTCCAATGTCTATGTCTTATTGCTTGAGGACAAGCAATGGTTTAGCTTGGAGGAGTTTGATGTGTCACTTTTATATATAGTTTTTAGATGCATTTTGATTGCATTTAGAACTCCTTTTAGAGCATTTAGGTGCATAATGGCATGAATTACGTAAGTTGTGCTCTACTACTCCCCGTTTGCGTGTTTCGATGATTTTCAGGTTATTTTGATGCAAATTGATTATGATTATCTAAGATTAAGCCTTTTAATCATTGAGGATGAAGATAGCTTGCACAAGGATCACAATGCATCCGTTCGGGACAATTTCGAGTTAGAATGAAGCAAAGAGTTAGTGAAAGAAGTGCCAAAACTGACACATATTCACTATTTTGATCATAACTTTTGATATAAAATTGATAATCAAGAAATTCCAGTTGGGTTGGAAACTAGACTTGAATGGCTTTCCAACGATAGGTCACACGTCCCAAACGGGCTTCTGATTTGAGAGATACAGCCTTCGCAAGTTGACTCAAAATTGTAGTTTTCCCGCCCGGTCGACCGGGCGGTTTCGCCCGACCGGGCGAAATGAAATTTTCACAAGATGCAAGGCATGTTAGCCCGGTCAACCGGGCGAGAAAGGAGCCAAAATCTCTTGCGCGCCCGACCGGGCGGATTTGCTGTTCTGTCGTAGTTCCTCAATCACCGTCGCCCGACCGGACGGTTTTTCCGGAAGGATAATTTTTGCCTTTTTTAGCCGGTTTTGTAAAAACTATAAATAGAGCTTTAGTAATTTCGATTAGGGGATCTTTTTTTTCTGCGTTTTTAGGTTTAGTCTTCTTCTCTTTCTCTCTAGCTTTAGTTGTAAACCCTAGTTTTTCTAATTCTTCATTAATTCATGAATTCTATTAGTTTCTTTCATTGATTTCTTTAATTATGTTTTCTTTTATAGTTTTAGTTTTTATTCTTTGTTTCATGATTGAGTAGTCTTATTTTCTAGGGTTTGGGAATCCATGTTTATAAGATATGATTATTGATTGATATTTATTCATGGTTTGATTAGTCTTGATATTTCTAATTGATTAGTGTTTATATTATTAATCTTGCAATCTGATCAATTGTCTGATTAAATATTGCTAATATCGAGTCATAGATCGAGAGATAGTACTCTTTAGAGGCTTACCTACAATTAGCAAATCTGATTATGTTGAGCGACCGTACTAGCATATGTTGATTTGAGAGCGTTAAGGCCCGACCGTAGGATTAACATGTGCTGTAGATATCTGATTAATTGCACCATTGATGATATTTTTATATATTATAGTTATAAACATGGTAAACCATTGCCCTAGATCCTTTTTAGTTTGATTTTCGTAGTTTGATTAGTTTTGAACTTTAATTCAATTTTACTGATCTTGTTTAGTTTCTCTGTACTTTAGAAGCTAGATTAAAACGACCATATCTCTGTGTATTCGACCCTACTTACCCTACTACATTGTTAGAAGGTTTTGCAGGAATTATTTTTGACAGGTGTACGACAACCTATCAATACTCTAACTTTGATTTTAACTTTCAAGGCAATTGGTCTTATCTTATATTAATATTATCTTATGTATGCTATCAAAAATGTATGTGGCAAAAGATATATATAGTCATTAGCCAAACACAATACACATATCATGTCATTTATAATAATTAATTTTAGTTAATTATATACTTTGGAAGATTTTTAACTATCATTTAAAATATATACAAGTTTTTTTATATAATATAAAACCGTGCAAAAAAAAAGTCGGAGTCGGATGTTCGGACTTTAAGTCGGATCATCGGAGTCGGGTGTCGGGGTCGGGTCGAAGTCGGATGTCGGGGTCGGGTCGAAGTCATGTGTTCAGATTTTAAGTCGGGTCGGATTCGGATTATCATAGTCGGATGTCAGAGTCAGATTTAAAATCTGACTTCTTGTAGGGTCGGATTATGCATAATCCGGTCCAAGTCTGATCCGTTGCCATTCCTAGTTAGGAGTGTGCACCGGTCCAGGAACGGACCGGACCGGTTGGACCAGAATATGAATATTTTTTGGATCGGGACCGGACCGGAAAATTTCCGGTCCAGTTTTGGATCGGTCGGACCGAAATTTGTATTTTTTATTTTAACAAAATCTTTTTTGCTTAGATTTAAATATATTTATAAGTTCGATTGATTAAAATCTAATAATTCTAAAAACAATAATATTAAAGGCAATAAAGATGAGGTTTTAACTTTCTAAGTTTTAAACTTTTTTAACCCTTAAACCTAATTTTACAAAAAAAACACAGAAATTGCGGTCCACCAGTTCGGATCGGAAAATCCCAGATTTGGACCAGTCTGGAAACCCGAAATCCCAAATTTTCATGGACCGGAGACCGAACTGGAATTTTCCGGTCCGGTCCGGTCTGGTTTCGGTTCGAATCTGGACCTGGTCTGAAACTGCACACCCATAGGCCATAGGCCATAACCTTAGTCGTTTGTAAGTAAAAAAGGCAATTCTAATGTTGCATTACAATAGACATTACATTCAAGACGGGATGGGAATCATGGGGTGCCCACATTTCGAAATCCAATGTCTTAGACTCTTGTACTTGAAAAAAATGGGTAAGTAGGATTTTCATGTCATTAGCATGATTTGATATTTTTTGGGAAATATACAAATCCATGTTCACTATGGCGTGCAGAGTGCTGATAGCGCGATGTAGACGATCATAGACAATTCTAGAAGGAAAGCTTGTGGAGCACAGAGAATATGAATGGCATTTAGAGTTTGCAAAAGGGATAGAAGTCAGCTGCTTTGAGAAGGAAAAAGATCCACCTAATTTATACACCCTCCGTCCTTAAATAGAGTGCCCATTTTTCTATTTATGTTTGTCCCAAATAGATTTTTCATTTCCTTATTTGGTATGGGTCCAGCAATTAAAATATTATTTTACTTTCAACTTTTACAATATCACCCACTTTCCCATATGACCCACATTCTCTCTCCTTAATAAACAATTCATAAAAAGTGTACCAACTTTTATATTTAATTATGATTTAATATAACTCAAGGTCCTACACATGATATTTTCTAATACTTGCGCCAAAAGAAATGGGACACTCTATTTGGACGGAGGGAGTATTTGTAGCTAACTTTTCATTAAAATACAAGGTTGACCATATAATAATTGCTAATAAAAAGAAGATATTCCCAAGAAGACATTTTTTGCATTGTTCCAAGTTCATAAATATCTCCGAGGAGACTTATTTATCTCGGACATATCTACATCTACCCACTGGGTACATTATCCACTCCTAATAGATTATTAAATAAAAAATTATTTATGTTAAGTTGGATTTTACCTTACATTAAATTCCATTAGCAGTGGGAAATCTACTTAAAGGGTCAACCAAGTTTTATCCATTTATCTCTATCTTAAGCCGGGCAATAAGCACCATTTAGCTAGATTTGAGTGTTTTGAGGTTTACAGAAGATGGGCACTTGTAAATTGTAATGTTGTACAAATCACTTCCTAGTTCCTACTATGTTTCTTACATTATCTTCTCGGTCTAAATGGACCAAGCCGACCAACTGTGTGAATTTCATAGTTTACTCTTAGCTAGCCTTTATCAAACTCTATTTTAGTTATCCTACTAAATGAAGTACAAATGGTCGTACCTAGTTAAGCTTCAGGCACAACGGCCCAATACAGCTCAATGCTGTCTTTAGTTTGGTGCGATGAAAGGCAGGTTTAAAGGTTGTTGCACGATTTTACCATTTGTCAAAAGATAAAAAGAAACGAAGTCTCACATGGAGGATTCAAAACAGTTCTAGCACATTCAATCCCAATTTCCACACATATCCTCGTGATTCAGTGAACAAACGGGGTCTTCATAAGGGAGGGAGCAAAATATTCATACTTATGTATATAAATTGTACATAGGAAAGAAAAACTAGGAGTCCAATGACAGGCATTACTGCCTGTGTGGCTGTGTCTGCATCACAGGTTCGAATCTCACCAAGCGGTTTGGGAGGGGGAAGTGGACTGTCTGTGGGTTGGGCTAATAACCCTGAGATAGAACCCTGATACCCTTATGACATTAGACGCATGAAATTGCTCCTCCTGGCATGAATTTCTTTACTGTGTGAACCAGTAGGGATAGCAAGGCAATTCAATATCATCTTAACTAGCTAATCAGCTGATTTAATGAGTACTCTGAACACCAGTTAGCTGAAACTATAAAATGCTTGGTACTTGGTTACCTGATCCAATGGTGGGAGAGAGCACTCCCAACTCCTTATTTATCATTTTCATCAAACCCCCCCTCCTATCACTTCAATAAACTGTCAAGTGTCTGTAACCACAACTAAATGATAATTTTCATTCTATCATCAGTAAAACGCTTTAATCCCCACAGAAGCTAGGGAGCACATAATTTTATGCTTATGCAACGCTATGTACATCGCAAAATCAAACAGCTACAGATTTTGTTATTAGTACGAGTGCTTTTACACATTCTTCAGCAGCAGAAGAATAACCAGCGCACCAAAATGGGCACCATCTGAAATCACAAGTGCACTCTAGGCTGCATCCTATACTCAGCCCACAGCTCTGCTCGCTTGTTCTGCTGTATCAACACCAGAAGACCGCTCCACTAATCTGTAATATAATCACATGCAAGGAAACAAATAATGGGTGCAGAAATTAGTCCATAAGATGTCACAAAGCAGAGGAAGAGGCACAACCAACAAATTATCTTGCCAAACTAAATACTCCCTCCGTTTCTTTTTAATCTACACACTTTTCTTTTTGGTCTGTTTCTTTTTAATCTACACACTGTTGTTTTTTCTATTCTTGGTAACATATCCCATCTACTTTATCCTCTTTTTCCACCCATGTCATCCACTTTTTTATTTTTTAACCCACTTATTAGTTTCTCTCTCATACTTTTGTACTTCCTCCTTGGTTCTCCCCCAAAGAAGTGAGTAAACTCAAAAGAAACGCAGGGAGTAGTACCTAAGAGATTCAGAACCAGGTCCGCTGCCATAATTTGATGATGAAATAGGGTTCTGCTGAACAGAAATTATGTTCTGCGATGTAACACCAGAAGAGATAGGAGATCCTTGGAAACTTGTTGTTGTATTAGTCCTAGATGAAATTCCTGCAACATGAAGGATAGCACACAATCTTTCAGCTTAATTCTTAAGCATATTCTTCCAAAAATGAAATTCTGGGTTGCTTTAAAGTTCCTTCACCTAATGAAAATTGATTATGCATTCCCACAAAGGACAAAACACACAAAACTAAAGAAACACCTAAATTTTGATTTGGTCATATTAATTAAGTCTCAATGGTTTAAAAATAGATTATCTGATGATAAAAAGGACAATATGGAAGCACCTACTCTTACAAATAGATAAAACTTCTGTAACTACCAATTGGAGCCAACAGAATGATGTCTTAAATTAATGTCCCAAAGACCAAAGACCCAGGTCTCTACCTAACAACGGAAGAATCTCAAGCAGAACATGACCTATTGAGCCTTGAAGAGAGTTATCCGGGTGAAGAACCTTCACCTCCCATACTTCCATACAAAAACTTTAGACAAACAGGAAAGTGAAGCAAATAACTAAGACACAGATGCAACAGAATGAGATCAATGTGTAATAATGAGAAGAGACAAAAATATTGAGCAACTTCTCAATCTAGGGAGGTTTCTGTAAATGTGATAAACACCAACCTCAGTCAAGGACGCTAAAACACTTGCATAAGAGAGAGATTATGTAAAAACAGGGAGAGATAATAGAAGAGGGTGTTCTTTTCACCTGATTTTGACTAATATCGACTTATCAAAACTTAATTCCCATTGGAATTAAATTTGGATAGTCTTTATTGGAACTTAACTTAGGTGAAAAGAGCCAATTTTCAACGATAACTCGGTTCATGAAAAAAAAAAGCAAAATTTTGACAACAAGACTCAAAAAATCTGAAGATAAATGAGACAAAGCCACTCATTCCACTTCTGTAGCAAACCAGCAAATAATTGTTAATCATTTAGATCAAAAAGGGACAAACTCATAGCCAGAGGAAGTAAAAAATTAAACAGGAAAGATAACCAAGGATGATTTCAAACATATGCTAAATGACTAGTTCAGAAAAAAAAAATCAAAAAATTGTATAATTCTATGTGATTTACCTTGAAAAAGCACAACTAGGCAGAACAAAACAGTGAGCAGAGTAGCAAATAACTGGTTTTTTGATGAAGCAACCTTTGTTTCTTTCGCCTTCTTCCAAGCTTTCATACGCTCGACCCTTGCACGCTTAAGCTTAGCAAGTTCATGAAGTTCTCTGATTAACTTCTGATCAGATGAATCCAATGACAAACCTCTAGGTGGCCGTGGCGGTTTAGGGGGCTTCTTGGCACTCATTGCCTTAGGCCTCTCCTTAGCGACCTTCTTCTCTAATACATCCCCACTCTTTTCTTCCACTACCATCAATTTCACTTTCTCCACATCATCACCACAACTCGTATCAATCGACGAATTTACTCTTTCTTCAAACTTAACCCCGCCATTACTACCCTCAGAGTATGATTCCTTCATCCTATGATTTCCATTTGCTTCACCTCCATTTATATCTATGTTATTACAAGCTCCACCCATTTCAAGATCAGCCTCATAATACCCGTCTTTCGAAGTAACATTCTCCATCATAATACAAATAACTTATCTAGTATCTACCCCGCAATGCCACAAAACTCATTTCCTCACAATTCACACGCAACCCACAAAATTTTACATTAAATTACCATTCTTCCCACAAGATCCAACCCTAATTTCAGTTCCCCCAAATTAAAATTCACTCCAATGTTGGACCAAAACCCTGCAATTCAAATTGAAAATTCAACATCTGCCCCCTTGAAAATCGAAGGAAATTTCAAACAACTATATACTAATCAAATTAATCAAACCTCGAGATACAAATACAACCATATTATCAAATTAACCTAATAAAAACTCTGAGCAATTAATAAAGCACTAAATTTGCTCAAATCCCAACCATTAATCAAGCTGAAAACTCACATTCTCCAGAATCAATTCTAATTAAACAAATAGTAATTAGCGTTGAGATAATTAAATACCTTTTCTGGGAAGCGAAGAAACTGCAGATCCGAAGCTGACAGTAGCAGCGAAAAACGAGGGTACTTAAGAATTGATAAATTAAATTAAACCCAGAAAAACTGAGATAATTTGGAGAGAGAAAAAGAGGGAGAAAGAAAAGGATAAGTGAAAAAATTGAGAATGAAAAACCCAGAATTTTATAAGTATATACCTACTGAGGAAAAACTAACTTGGGTTCTTCTCCCCTCAAAAAAAAAAAACTTGGGTTCTTCTCTCACAGTTGTTTGTGAGTCACTGCTTTAATTTAATAAAAGAAGAATCATATTTATATGAAATGTAATGTGTTATGTGGGGCAAAGGCAAAATTTAATGAAAGTGACCCAACAAAAGAGGGAAATCCGGGAGTGTCACCGACACCTTACAAGTTTACAACTCAATTTTACTACCAACTACAAGTCTACAAGACTACAAGGGCTATTTGGGATTGTCTTTCTCTAAATTGTTGTTTTTAGAGAGTACTAAATTGGATTTAAGTGTTTGGTCAATTGGGTAGGCTAACTTGAATAAAATACCCAATCATTTTGGATAAGGGGTAGAGTAAGGGATCTGATTTGATTCGGCTTTGGTTCTCTTTGTTGCGATTTGTGAATAGAGTTTCGGAATCTTTACTTGAACGGATATCCTGAAATTGTATTAGATGTAAAGTTATTGAGAAGAAACTGAACCCCAATTTATAATAGTTGAGAGAGACATGAATAAAACATGGTTCAAAAAAACAAAATTTTATGGTTTTAGTAAGTTTTTATCGTAACCCAAAAGTAAACTTCAACTTGATCCGTTGACCTAATTTATTATTTTTTGGTGCAAATATAAATTATTGGTAGTTCTATTTGTAACCAGGGGCGTGGATGTTTTCTACTTAGTAAAGGGACTATTTAGACACTCTTTTATACGTAGACATGTTACAAAGCAACTTGATTGACTTGATATTTCCAACCAAAAAAAAATTTCATAAAAAATGGATTATGGTTTTAGTTGTTATGTGAAGTAAGAGAAAATAAAAACAATATAAGCAACCAAATGCCTCGTGTTTGTTTATAAATAAAATATAAATAAATTATGTGTGATATATGCTTCTTAGCCAACATTTCTTTATTATTTTATGTAGCGTTTAACTTGTTAATGTGGCCAAGCAATCAAAAATATGTTTAATTAAATGCATTTTTATTGATTGGAAACGAAGGTCTTACTGGGCCAAAATTGAATATATTAATTAAAGTAGCTAGCTTTAAGGTTACGTTTGTAGGCTATCATATTTATGTAATTTAAATGAAAACTAATTTATGGGGTTGTGACATTTTACTTATGATTTGTCATGTAATTTGCATTCAATAAAGTTTCCATTACAATTTTTTTTGGTTTTCCATTATAATCACACTCATCCAAGCTTCGCCCGCTCGCTCCACCGCCCGCTTTCTAATTTATTATCATTACTATTAGTTATAATTTAATTCGCCGGTTCGGATTCGCAATATCCGGTTCGATTCATTGCTTTTATGTCGAAGATAACATACCCTAAGTGTATAACATAAGAGTCATATTCTTAAAAGTATATTTTATTTTATCTTCTCTTTTAAGTAATTTATTTGACAATTCTAACACAATTCTAACACAGTTCCACAAGAATTTCACACATAGAATTCCAAATATATAATATATCAAGAATAGTTAATTCTACACATAATGTCCCTAAGTTCAAATAAATTACAACTATTTTTTTCGAAAGAAAATTAAATTACATATTATTGATTTCTTCAATTATATATTTGAAGAAATTTATAAAACTTAAAATTTTAATTACAAATTCAAATGAATCTAATTTTATTGCAATTTACATATTTTTTTTCTTATATACTCAAACAAGGCTAACTCACTTTATAGTTTTTTGGTACATATATAGGCCTCCATTAGGTTGTCAGCATGTAATAAAATTAATTCTCTTGGTTGCCTAATTATTTATAATTATAAAATTTCCTAAAAGGGCAAAAATGAGCAATAGACTAGACTAGGATAACATAGCCCATAGATTTACCTGATCTAAAATTACTAGTTCAGGAACCGATCTAACCGTATCCTGCTTTATAGGCTGAAACTAGAGTACCTAACCTTTACCCAAGTTTCACTTTATACTCCACAAAGCAAGTTTCACTTTCACCCAAGTTTAAAGGGCAGCTCGGCCAACTGGCAAATTCTATTTAACTTCAATATGATTGGCCCATAGTACTTTAAATTTGTACTAATTATTACTTATATTCTTGGTGCTATTATATTGTATAATAATACTCAATTATTTACTACATCTAAAAATTTAAGGGACATTATAGTACCA
>CANSZD010002896.1:0-85000 GCA_947648045.1 Beta corolliflora
GGCCGAACTTTCAAATGCGAGATCTGACACATTAACCCCTTTAATTGCAAGACTAGTATCAATATTATTAGTGTTTGTAATGGTTTAAAGTTTTCCTTTTCAGTTGAGATTCTGTTCTTTGTTTGTATTTTTTGCTCACACCAAGGCATGATATTTATGTATACATAGTGTCTTAAGAAGATTACCAGATTGATTATGTGTGTGATTGATAAAGGGGTTATATATGGGTCATGTGACCTGTTTAGTAAATTGGTCGGGGTAGGGTGGAAAGGGTTGAGCCCAATTGCTTGTGAACCTGACACAAAACCAACCAGACCTGTTTACTTTAACTATTTCGACATCTTTGCTCTTATCTTCTTTTGAATGTGCTCCACAAATAGACTAGGGTACAGAAAAATTGCTAAAATTACCTAACACAACTAATCAAACTCACTAGAGAAACCCGTGAACAAAAATTCATGAATTTCGGACTGGCTGCTGACTGAGACTCTATTCTAATATCTGATACGAAGGAGAAGGGAGTTGTGGGCGTAGAAGAAATTGTAAAATAGTAGAAAAGAAAAACCTTAATTCCACTAAAGCCAACTCAAGCTTGCCTATCCCTTTTCTTTAATTTTTTTTATCATTGTGCTTTTGTACTGCCAAGGCAGTGACGTGATACATGCTTCTTGATGTAATGTTCTACGATTTTGTTGAGTTATGTCAACTTTGTCAATCAGAGGGATGCAGTTGATTCGTGCTCTACTGAAGCATCTCTTGAAGAGTCCCTACTGCTGCTAGGGGCCTTTTCTTGCTAGTCATTCTTAACATGTAGAACACAATTGAATTCTCAGAGCATTCCTGCATATAATTTTGACCACTACCTGTCCTGTTATCTTCTCTGAATGTGTGGTTGTCACCAATTTGACTCTTGTTCAATACTATCGTGCAAATGTTAGAAAGATTATTCCCTGTAGCAATATTGTGGTTCCCTTTATTTAGATATCCTATTATAGCACAGTTAACATCTTTCTCGGAAATGGAGAAATTTTTGCTAGGTGTTATTATATCTGTTGAAGTTTTTTGTAATAGTAGCAAATAAATATACATCAAACTAATTCTTAAGATTATGAACTTAATTAGCAAACAAAATTTCAATTCATCTTTATTTCAAGGAACTATTTGGCACATTTTAGATAATAATCGTAGTTAAATTTTCATCATATTCATGACAAATCTATGAAAGATTGTGTTTCATAAGTTTTGTGATTTATCATTTTCTTTTTGAGATTTACTTCTCCTCCTAAAATTTGGAAATACGACGAAGGAAAAATTGCATGTCTATAAAAATGATCTTTTAAGGTATGTTCCCGGGACTGATTTAGTGTCTACTCGGATACGGGTATCCAAGTGTCCATCACGGTTATTTTGTAGGGAAAAATTCGCTTTTTAGTTTGAAATCAAGTATCCAAGTGAAGTGTCGTGTCGGACACGATACGACCTGACACGACACTCGATTTTTGTGGTAAATCAAGGTGTCGAAGTAACATACTTTTAAGGTGCTTATTGTAATTAAATTTGTTTATTCTTCGCCCCTCCTTTATTGTTTTAGTGCTCATATAGTCATATTATAAATGATTATAGAAATAATTGCTGTAATGAAAGGTTGAGTTCTAATAAGATGGAGACATATAAATATCAAATTGTCTATAGAAGGATAATATTAAGCATAAGGAAAAAGGTAATTTTATAGAGATACGTGAATAAAGAATTTCAATTTTTGAGTACCTGGATGATATTACTCTATACCTCAGGCTACTGCTGGTATGATATTTTTGTAAAAAAAATTGATACTATTGCAGATTTTCAAGAATTTTAGGTTTGACCTCTATGTTCCGCTTAAATATCACATTATTCCCCTGGATCTGGTAATTTGTGTCCAAGATTAAAGGCAGTTTTGACCCCATTCGAGGTCCAATCTCTTCTCGTTTCCCAAAAAATTGAGATTCAATAAGATTTACTTGGAGGCTTCGATGAGATTAGGACCTAGTAGTCATGATGAGCCTAGTTGGTTCGCAGGTACTCAAGCTTCTTTCCTAAGCTCCACTCAACTCGAGGGGCTTGTAAACTGGCTCGAAATATCTTGACTATTTTATTTTACACATTATAAAATTTGGTGGGTAATAGTGAAGATTTTTCCCAACACGTGAGGATCTCAAAATATTAGCAAAAGCTTGGTAAAAGGAATGTTACAATCTAAGAAAGTACTCCCTAGTCCCTCGGCTCTTAGACATACTCTGTTTTAAGTTGAGCACACATTTATATATAATAAGTAATGTAGGCTTTCATTTAAATAGTAGTTTCGAGTGTTCTTTAAATTTTGACCATCTTTTAAACTAATATATGAAAAAATTGTGTTATATAGAATATAATTGGATATGTCTCGGTGTATTATATAAAAATTTCTACTAACGAAGAGTTTGAGATATATGAGTCGAAGTTGTGCCTTGGAAGCGTGAAGGCGAATCTGTCACTGTTTATTAAAGAACATAGGAATTAGGAAGTATATAAGTAAGAATAAGTAAAATGATTGAGAGAGTGTTAGTGAAAGGTCTCACATCACATGGGATATGGAAAGAAGTGATAAGATGCAGTTGGTGGTGGATCCACATCACACGGGATAGATCGGGTTGTAAGTTCAATTGCACTTGTTATTTGTGCCCAAAAAGAATGAGCCTCAACTTAAACTTGATATCTAGTGCTAGAGCCAAGTCGAGCTACCTAACAAAGCTCAAGCTTAGTCCATTAGTCCATTTTGTTATCACCCATGATCCCCTAATTATATGTGTCCCCTTGCTACTAGTGGTGTAAATTGGATGGATTGGATTTTGCATAGTTCAAAGTCAATCCAAAATACTATGGACTCGAAAATTTGATTCTAAATCTAGTCCAAACTTTTACAAGACTGGTCCAATCCAATCCCATTTTAGTCCCAAGCAAACCCCTATTTTTATCAAATTTTAAAAATTATTGAAATTTTTTTGGCCTGATTTTTCTTAAAACATCTAATGGACACTGTAAGAAACTAGTTACATGATTTTATAAATTCTAATAACATTCAATTCTATTGTTTTCTTTGGTGTTCTATTATGTACCCACCCCTCTCCCCAAAATCCCAAATTCGGTTTAATTATCAGAGTGGATTGACTGAACCACGAAACACTAAACTTCCATAGAACACTTCACCACTACTTGCTGTCATGGTCTTCTGTTTTCTCTTTGTTCTTCTATTCAAATTACGCTGTAGTTGCCTGTCTTAATGAAGCTATTTTTCTCTGAAGATGTTATATGCTTAGATGGTTTGAAGGTTCTTA
Organism: Beta corolliflora; assembly: GCA_947648045.1. Taxonomy (NCBI): domain Eukaryota; kingdom Viridiplantae; phylum Streptophyta; class Magnoliopsida; order Caryophyllales; family Amaranthaceae; genus Beta; species Beta corolliflora. The sequence goes on from CANSZD010002896.1 coordinate 3,354, forward strand.
GTAACAGAATATGGAGGTACTTATGGGCCTCTGGAAGAATTGGCCACTTCCACAATGAACTGAGATGGAACTGCCATGAAACATTTATTAGTAGATTAATTGGACTTTTTTGGGGTTTTGGGGAAGGGAACAGGGTGGTTTTTTTTTTCTCACTCTCATGTTTTTCCTTTCTTCCCTTTGGAGTTGTGCGCTGTCTCTTTATCAATTGATTGATTGTTTTATTAATTGTTGTTTTATGGAGCGATGTGATTTATGCTAAATCAAAAGCGTAGTCTTAGACTTACACTGATATGAAAGGAAAGCCTATATGGTAAATATCTGTTGCTAATCAGTAAGCTTCCGTTGATGTTGAAATACTGTGATTAAATGATGCTTCGAAAGTTATGCTGTTAATTTCTGCAGCAGCTTAAGGTCATTTAAAGCTTGAGCTGTGAGCCTTTTCTTGCAGCTGTAAGGAGTCTCATTTTCTTCTCGTGATTTCTTCCTCTCTCTGTCTATATTCTTCTCTTTTTGTTTCCTTTCCCCTTCTTTTTGTGATTCTTTTTTATTATTTGCTTTAACTAGTTGGCTTAATAGGTATTTTCTGATACTCAATCCATCTGCTCGTGGCTTCAGGATATGTATGATTTTATGGCTTTGGATAGACCATCAACTCCACGCATAGATCGTGGAATTGCACTACATAAAATGATCAGACTGATTACAATCGGATTGGGTGGAGAAGGATATCTAAATTTCCTGGGAAATGAGTTTGGGCACCCAGGTATAACTGATTATGTTGTTGACCTCATCAACATGTATTGATTATTTATCTGAATTTGATCTTATATGTTGTTCGGACACTGATATAAGATTGATGCATGTCAGAATGGATAGATTTTCCACGAGGTGATCAGCATCTTCCAGAGTGGTAAAATTGTCCCAGGAAACAATAACAGTTATGATAAATGTCGGCGCAGGTTTGACTTGGTATGTTTGTGACGTTATAGAAAACCATTTAATGATTGTCGGTACCATTTTGAGATAATTGTTGGTATGTTCCACGAAGTTATCATGTACAATACATTTTCTCAGAATTTCAAGCATAGTGACTACCTGTTCGCACATTAATGGATTCGACAAGGTTTCCTGAATTTGATTTAGAGATGAATACCAGTCTTCCAGTTTGCTGGAAGTAGCTCTCATACTTGGATTAGCTTTTACAATGGAGCTGTAGCAACAATTTTGAGGTCTTGCTGTTTACAAGTAGGTTGAAAGCACGTGGCTTTCCTTGATAGATTAGATGTCTGATTTTTTGTGATTTGAGTCCATTGGAGGTGATCAATCCATTTTTAATTTAGATGCAAACCTGTGAACTTTTTTTCTCCAGTGAGTAGGAAATATGCTGGATTTGTTGGTCAAAAATAAATTGAAATCTAAACGGTAGTTAATCCTTTTATGATCCATCCTCATTGGTCTATGGTAAAGAGGCACATTTTCCTTTTACTGGAAAGGAGAGTGTTGAATGATATATTAAACATCCACAATGAATTCTGAGAACTTTTTTGAAGTTTACCTGGTGCAAAGTTGGAGGGAGCCTCTAAATAAGAGAGGAGAGGAGAAAGGGTTTGTGCAAGTTATTAACTAAGAAACTGGAAACTGTGATAATGGTTTGACTGCAGTCAGGTAAAAGAATGGGAATTGGATGATCTTTGTTTCTAATGTCACAGGGGTGAAAAGAATAAGCATATATACTTGTGAGGAGATTTTATCACGTCACCATGAGGTCCTGTTTGTGGGGGCACGTATTACTGTATATAATCTCTACAATTCCCAATATTGCAGGCTTGCAGCTATAATCCATCCATCTTATAGCTTCTGTTTTCTATCTTCAGGGAGATGCAGAATATCTTAGATATCATGGAATGCAAGAATTTGATCGGGCAATGCAGCATCTGGAAGAGAAATATGGTGTATGTTTTGCAATATATCTTTCTGAAGATGTAGTTTTTCTTCAGCTTTCTCTTCTATCTATTCTATATATATAGGGTTTGATTCCAGTAGGGTCAATACTTATATAAGAATGCAAGAACATTAATAGTAATCGTTTTTAACTAATAAGTAATACATTTCAACTAAAATATAATCATCTTTTTCCTTGCGGGGTCGATCTTTCAAAAGGAGTACCATGAAATAACTAAAAAAGGATTACATTTTTACAGAAATAAATTACTATTCCACTAATCTCATGTTGTATTAGGCAAATTTTGATAAGTTAGGTTCTGTAGATTATAGCTCATGAGTTAGAAGTTGTGTTGATCTTTGAAGAGGCTTGTTGTATTGTAACTGTGATATGGTCATATTGGTGCCTATGTACCTGCTGATGGAACATATGAGTTTCTTGTTCTATCTATTTTGATGCATATCTAGATTGTAGAATATGAAAAGCTACCTTGACATTATGAATGTAACATCAAAACATTATCTTTGTATCATTTGCAGTTTATGACTTCAGAGCACCAGTATATTTCACGTAAAAGTGAAGATGATAAGATCATAGTCTTTGAAAGAGGGAACCTGGTGTTTGTTTTCAATTTCCATTGGTCCAATAGCTACTTCGATTACCAGGTTGGTTGCTTGAAGCCAGGAAAGTACAAGGTATGCTTCTGAATTTTAGATTTCATTGAAGGGGCTCTCGGCTCTCCCACCTTCCCCCCCTTTTTCCTTCCCATTGTTTTCTTTTTTGGGATAAGTGAAGCTGATTTTGACCTAAAAGGAACTAAGCTTATTAGTATATTGTTCAAGAATATGGGAAACTTTAAACATCTCACTATCTATCAACTCCCTTCCTTCCCAAAAAAATGTACAAGGATACCCTTGTAAACATTCCTCCTAGAAAATGATGAAACAGAAAAAATAGTACCACGGAGAAATATTATAATTTAAGTTGAGCAAACCCTAATCAAGATGATTATGTTGTATCGGCATTCTATTAGATGGTTAACTTGTGGTGTTCTCTTGCAGATTGTTTTGGATTCAGATGATGCATTGTTTGGTGGATTCAATAGACTTGACCACACTGCAGAACACTTCACCTTTGTAAGAAATTTCTTCTTTTCTTTTTTGTTTTCTGAAAGCGTATCTGTGCTGCCATAATTATGGAGCATTATGTGATAACTAAGGCTTGTGCTCTCCGGTGATATCCATGCTACTGTGGTTTAGCAAATCAATGCATAACTGCATACACGAAACTTATTACTTATGCCATGTTGTAACACATTAAATATTGTTTGCAGGAGGGTACATATGACAATCGGCCTCGTTCCTTCTTGGTTTATGCTCCAAGTAGGGCAGCAGTGGTGTACGCTCTAGCAGAAGATGAAGCAGAACCAACTGTGAATGCTCTAGTAGAAAATGAAGCAGAACCAGCTATGTATGCTCTAGTAGAAGATGAAGTTGAACCAGCTGAAGATTAATTCTCCATTTCTTGATTAGTTCTCTCAGTATGATGTGTTGGGTCTGGCAAAGAAGGGTCTTGTTCTGTTGGGGGCATTTTCGTAGCACAGCTTGTGATTTTAAAGTTATGTTTAGCTACCACCACTAGTGCTGCAAATCCACTGACAAACTGGTCCGTAATTATGGAATGAAGGAAAGCATAAGCAAAATTACAAATTAGCTGGATGGACAAGAGCTTAGTAAGCTAATTCTGCCCAAATAACTTATAAGCCTCTGTAAATGTTTATAGTGTCTTTAAGTATATTGTCTCGAGGATAGTTAATAAAATAGGTCTTAGAAATAACAGAATATGATAAATCCTAGATATAAGATTTCCTATGCAAGGTGTTTTTTTACTGTTCAAAAATTGTTCATGTTAACATATAACTATTCTGATCCCAGTAAACAAGGCTTTTTCTATGCAAGTTTTTTTTACGGTTTAAGTCTGTTCATGTTAAATTGTTGACATATAACTATTCTGGTCGCAGTAAAGAATGGTTGTTTATGTCTACATATAACTATTCTGGTCGCAGTAAACCTTGTACCCTTTTTTTAAAAGAGTTTCTTTTATGCAGTTACAGTATAAAAGCTGAAGTTTAGTCAACGAGCTTCATGAAATTATATATTTGCTCCATTTTTTCATAGTAATGAAAATGTACAAGCAAATAAAAGGTACAAATATCAGCTTTGTTAATTCATTGAAGTGGTAAGCGAAACAACACTTCTGTTTGTTTTGGGGGGGTAAGATCAGTGTTGTACAGTTAGAAACAAACAAGAAATAGGGAAAAGGAAAGAACAACTGATGCTCAAAATTCAAACTCCACTTTTATTTTTGAGGAAAAAAACATCTAAGTCAATTTTAGGCACTGACAAAGCTAGTGTCAGGAGCAGAGCAACGAGGTAGCTGATGTAACACACTGGTGGGAGATGAGTTGCTTGATGATCTCAATGCTTCAGCTAATGGGCCTCCCATTGAAGCTGCTGGATTTGCTCCCCACCCACCTGCACTCCAACTCAGCTGTTGCACTCTTTCTCTCTCTTCATTTCCGTTCCTGTTCCCATTCCCGTCCCTGAGACCCAATTCATCGCCATTTCCGGTTGACAACCTCAAGAAATCCGACGATGGGTTTCCCGAGGTTGAAATCGAGAGGCTTGTCGACGATGAAATATTGTTTCCTTGGGAGTTTTCAGATCTTGGCCAATCATCAAATAAGTGCATCAACACCTTGCTGCCGTTGTTATTAGATTTCCCACCATTTCCAGAAACTGATGATTCAAGTTGAGGTTTAAACAGAGTTTTCTTGTCATATGTCCTAGTGAAAACAAAAGCACGTGACATTATAGACATATGTTAAAGCAAGGAACAAAACAAAAATCTTAAGAGGAATCTAATAGTACAAGTAAAGCATACAAAATGTCAGTTGCTTCCTGTAAGAGATGGTTTAGGTCAGGTTTCTTCAGAATCAAAATTTCTTGTCGAGTAGATTTTAACATAGATTTCTACAGCCTTGCCAGTTGCCACACCCCCTTTTCTCCCACACTACCATCTCTCTCTCTCCTTGCGTGGGTCATGAAAAGTGAGATACAGAATCAAACTTCCTTTTGTTAGATCATAGATCTGGCAAAGTTCTTCCCTCACCACATTTTTTTTTTGTAACAAGTGGTGTTTCATCTTTTAGTTTTTGCAATATACATCAACATTAGTTCCTTTTTTGTTGTTCTTCGTCGCTTTTTCCGTAATTTACAACACATATTGTTGACCGTCAATTCTTTTAATCAAGTATTAGTATGTGAGTTACATAAACGAATGTGGAGTATGTGAGTATATCAATCATCATGCCCAAGTTACCTCAACCAAGCAACTAATGGCCCTGTTAATGGTATCACATCAACTTCATTCTATGATAGAAACTATAGACCAAACACAATCAATAAATATATTGGCCCTGTCAGTGACACCTAAAATTTCTACCATCATGTCACACAACAAGTCCATATTAAATGTCAGGAGATGAAATAAATTAATGTCGGCACATAGAAATCATCGAGAGCTACAGCACAAGAGAATGATTTATGCACGCTACTGCTAGAACTGCTATGCCATGGATAAGCAGTACGAGAAATAAGGCAAAATGCAGATAGATAAGAAAAACCAGTAAAACCATCCTAAAAATTTATAACAAAAGAAATGAACATAAACAAGTGGACTAAGAAAAAGAAGAAATCAAATGGATAAGAAAATTGCATACCCTTGATTTAGCTGAAAGGCATCAAGAGAAGAAGCTCCTGATCTAGACAGAGAAAATTGGGTTTCTGCAGCAACAGATCCAGCAGCAAAATTGGGAGATGGCTTAGTATTATATGACCCAACAAGAGTATCACCAGCAGATGCAGAAGAAGAAGAAGCAGCAGCAGCAGCAGCAGGAAATTCCACAGGCTTTCTTGAACGGTTGCGGCCACGGTGCATGTGGCGCTCGCAATACTTATGACCAGCCACCACATCCCTTGAACACCTCCATTTTTTACCATCTGTTCTCCTACACCTTCCTGGTTCTGGATCCATTGCTCCTTTTCCCCAATACCCTGCTTGCAACACTAAGTTTTGGAATACAAAAACAACAATCAAATACTAAAATGAAACGGAAATGAGCCGCGTATAAGAAGCTAAAAACTAGTAAAATACTACAATAAGTAAGCATTAATAATAGCGATTGTTATCATAAATTCCTAAACAAATAGTATATCATTTTCAGAAATATATTTAACGTCTATCGTTACTATTTAGGGATGCATATATCAAAACCGAAAAAAACAAAAACAAATAAATATCATCATGAAATTTAAACCTACCCATTAGAATACAACTATACAAAAATGCATTTCACCAAAGCCATGGTTTTCCTTATAAACAAAACGCTTTGAATTAGGAACAATATCAATAAATTTAGGCTACCCATTCAAGAAATAAGTAAAATTTGACAAAAATGGAGTATAATTGATGATCAGATAAGAACTCACAAGCAGCAGCAGCTGCAGGCTGGAAATGAGGAGAGTAATGATGGAGATAATAAGGAGCAGTTGAGGAAGTAAGAAGGCTCTTCTTCACCAGCTGAAGTAGCTCAGGAGGGACAGAAGCACCAGCTGCCATGTGCCTGTATATCAGTGCTTGCAACTCTAACTCTTGCCATTGTGCCAAGCTGAATGTATATCTTCCTCCCACCCCTTTTTTTACCATAAATTAAGAGTTAATAACAAAATATGAGTAATACCCAGAAATCAGATACTGACAATGAGAACATCAATCACAAAAAATCAACAAAAATGACACAAATTTGGTATGATACATAAAAGATATGATAGAATGAAAAAAAAGGGTGAAAACAGAGTTGCAGATGTACTAGAAAATGTTGATGCATATCTGGAAAATGTCACTTTATGGAAATAAGTGAGAAATTTGCTTGAAACATGAAAGTTTTGAGCTTTATGACACATACTGAGAGTGAAAAAAACAGGGGAAAAACAGAGTAGGAGATGAAACAGAGGAATGAATGATAATTAGTGCAAGATTTTTGCTGTTTATTCTGACAAATAATCAAATCTTGTGACAATAATAAATACATCAATCAAAGAAAAATATGCAACAAAGATGAGAGAGAAGAAAAGATTACTAGTTTGAAATCTGGTAGTAGAAGTGGGAATTGCAGTAGGAGTTGAAGAGTGATCTGAGTATGCAGACATTTTGTTGGGTTGTGAATCAGTAGACACAAACAAAGGTAAAGCAGCAACTTCTTGTTGTTGGTGTTGTTGAGGTGATTCAAAAAACAGTTGTTGTCTTGGGATTTTTGCAGAAGTTTGTTGTTGTTCTTCCTCTGACTCATGCTGCTGGTCTCTCCATTGCTTCAGATTGAAGTCCATGGAGAGAGAAAATAAGAAAATAAGAAAATAAGAAGAGAAGAAGATCTTTGAGATATAATCAGATGCTTTTTATGCTAATTGGTGGGTAGGGTGTTAATGAAGGCTTTGTTTGGATTTCTGAAGTGAGTGTTTTTTTCTTTGACAAGTTTTTTTTTCCTCTTTCTGGCAGATGGGTTTTATAACTTTTGCAGGTAAAATACACAACAACAGTAGACAGAAAGAGGGAGAGATGGGGTAGGAATTTAGGAGAGAGAAAGCCTGCAAGGTTCCAGTGGGAGAGTCCTTGAGCACTTGAGAAGTAGATAGTCAGACAAGACAGTTGAGAGAGAGAATGAGTTAAAGTATTAGTAATATAATGTTTTTTTTTCTGTTAAATAATGTTTTTTTTGGGGGGAAAAAGAAATATTATTATGGGAAGAGGGTTTATTCAGAGAAGATAACTCCTGCAGGCTGCTCCCTCTATTTCCTTTTTTTTTTTGCTTTGGGACATGTGACAAAGTAAGGCATAAAAACAGGAGTAGGGGGAGACTATACTAATATAGGAGTAGCAAGAAAGGGAGAGAGGGAGACCTATGCTTAGTTTGACAGTTGAATCCTCATCTCATCCTCAACTCTAAAAAAAATGGCCTTTTTGAGAGTGCAGATTTTTTTTTCATTGAACTGTTAACTCAAAGCTACTGTTTTAGGAGTAATGCATTAAAGGTCTTTATATCAACCAACAATCTATGTATGGTCATCATTATTGTTTGTCTTGTCTAATTGTCTTGTAATGTGTCCTGCTTTCTCATTTCCTCCCCAAATTAGCACTGTTACACCCTCTGTTTCTCAATACATGCAGCATTTTCCTATTTGGGTTATTTTGCAATATATGTTATATTTTCCTATTCGGTATGTTTTTTAGCATTAAACGACTTATGTACCCTTATTTAGGTACCTAACACAACTAATCACATGCGCAATAAACTAAAATAGAACACTCTCTCTTTTGTGCCAAAAAGAAATTATGCATGTATAAAAAACGGAAGTGTTAGATAAGAGTTGTTACATGAAGAATAATGAAGAGGAAGTGCTAGTATCTATATGATGGAAATAATTTAGTCTCTATGAGGACATTATTAGAGCTCAAAAAACTAAAAAAAAAAAAAAAAGTTTAATGTGGTACCTAAAACTCAAACATGGTATTCATGTTAGGCAATGTTCTCTCCTTGTGAAATAAGGTAATTTGGTATGAATTTATTGATATCTGGTTTGGACTGATCTGAATCTTTCTAGTCTATTATGTTTCAGTCAATTGTTTTGACTGAACTTTGATCGTATTCTGATGCCTAATTTATAAGGAAAAACAAGGTAGGAAATTTAATATCCTAATTTTCTTTTTATGATGTTTGGTTGGACTCTAAAGATAAATCTATTACCCCTACTAGATGGAATTACCCCAAAATGGGTGACTTGATTTTTTTTTTCTTTCCCATGATTTAGAATTCCCTCAGACTTCTCTACTATCCCCTATCCTAACAAAACCATCAATGTCCACACAAAAACCAGACAATCAAGCAGCTTACCACCAAGCTATACACTACCAGTCTACCACAACATATTAAGTTGGCAACCATCACCCCCTCCAACTTAACTCATATTTATCCCTCCTTCCTGTCAATCATCACTCTAAGTCTTACCCATAAGGTTGATCATAAATCGATCTGGACTAATCTGGTACATGGTCAATTTAACTTCTAGTCAATCATCACTGAAAGAATTTAGCCTATCATTTTGTGGATTATATGAAGCGCTTATATGAAGACTATTTCCTTAAAGGAACATTGATCCCTCCAGAAGATATCTCATGAAGATCTTATTTCTGCTAAGTGTTATTAACCTAGGAGAAACATGCAAAGAAAAAGGGTAAATACCAAACTGTTCGGTGGTGAACAGAATGGATGAACCATTGTGCCCTTAGGTCTGATTAGACTAAAAAAAGCCAACCATTTCTCTTGTCTTGCACAATTGCACACATGTGATGCACATCTAATGCCTCAGCTATGCACATCCACCCCAAAATTGTTTCCACATCTAGGAATTCATTAATTTACAAATCATGTAGTATTTAGATGTGCAGATATAGTCTTTGGATGTGCAATTATACGTTTTGGATGTGCAAACATAATCTTTTTAGATGTGCAAATATTTGTCTTTGGATGTACAAATATGCAATTTGGATGTGCAAACCTACCTTTCATATGTGCAAGAATATTTACTGGGTGTACAAACATATTTTTGGATGTGCAAATATGTAGTGTGGATGTGTAAATATATTTTTTGGTTGTGGAGACATAATTTTTGGATGTGTAAAAATGTCTATGTACACCTGTTAAGAAAAAGAAAAGAAATTGGATGGGTTGTTTGCCAACGAACCGTTCTCCAAATAGCCTTGCTCCCATGCAAATGCATCACTTCTTTGATGAAACTTTGAGCTACATAGAGCACAAATGCACAATGATTGTATGTTAAAAAACCCCAAACTCAGCAAAACAAGTCAAACGACCTACCATTATTAAGATAGATTATCCATATAAAACTTTTTTTTTTGCTAATAACTTCCTCCGTCCCATAATATACTTTTTTTTTTTTCCATAATATCTTTGCATCCTTTTTGGGTGTCCCAAAATGTTGTGCATATTTTCTTTTTATCGATTTATTTGAACTAAATTATCCTTAAAAATACATAAAGTTTCCGAAATAGACTTACCTTTTTTCAAAATATGTGCCCCTATTTCTTATTTTACACCATTCCAAGGAACATTTTTTTTTGATATTTTTTAAGGGAAAAATTTAATAAAGAACTAGTTTCAAGACCAAAAGTACCAAAAAGCGCTTCCTTAATTTTTTTAGGGAAATCTTACTACTCCTTTCGTTTTACTTAATTCCCGTGAAAAATGAGAAGTGGAAGACTATAATATGGGACGGAGGGAGTATCAAAGTCAATTTTATGTGAGTATTATTTTTCTAATAGAAAGATAATTTTTTTCCTTTTTTACTTATTTGTTTCTTTAAGTTAATCCTTAGTATTACCATGAAGATTTAGGCCCTGTTCTTTTGAACTTATTTTCAGTTTAGTTTAGTTCAGTTCAGTTCAGTTTTAGTTCGATTCGTTTTCATTATTATTATTATTATTATTATTATTATTATTATTATTATTATTATTATTATTATTATTATTTTTATTATTATTATTATTATAATTATTATTATTATTATTATTATTATTATTGTTGTTGTTATTATTATTGTTATTATTATTGTTATTATTATTATTATTATTATTATTATTATTATTATTTATTATTATTAATTATTATTATTTATTATTATTATTTTTATTAATTATTAGTATTATTATTATAGTATTCTTATTATAATAATAATATTATTATTATTATTATTTCAGTTCAGTTCCGTTTAGTTCATTTCAGTTCAGTATAGTTCAGTTTCTCTCAGTATTAAAGAATGGGGCCTTAATTCATTTTAGAGCACATATTTTCTCTTGAAAAAGAAATGTACATGAAAGTTAGGATAGTCTTCTTTCAAAATTGAGCCTTAACTTATCTACAAAAACGCTCTTTTAAAAAAATAATTCGATTTTGACCAATTCCTCCTCATAAAGTGATTTTAAATTAGAAAAACAAAAAGAGATATATTGAGATTATAAATTTACTAGATAACTTATTACTGACTTCAACATAATCTACTACAATAAGTCAAGAACACACAATATATTTTTCTATACACATGATGCTATACAATAATATAACTTAATATTAGACCAAGACACCATACGGGTTAAAGTCTAGACACTAGACAGGGTCCTTCTTCGACCTTCGTAATCAGTCAACAATTGCTTCACATCATCCATTTTGGAGCGCACATATACCTTAAATTAATTGCACACAGGCCAAATCAAGCCGCCTGAAACAAACAGCTCTATGACAGAGCGAGAGTGCCTGGTTCCTGTAAAAACGATGATTACTTACTGGAGCACAATTCTTTAGGTGAGTGAGATAAAACGAGCAGCAGCTGAAGCCTTCTGAGCATCCAATGATGGGGAATAATAAGTCTCACTTCAAAAATCAAAATGCCCTTTTCTTTAATTACTTTACTTATTCACAAACTAATGGCTCTTAATTTAATTATGCTTCTCAAGTTTCCAAGTCTTACCTTACAAATTTCATGTTATTATATTGTCTTATTACTAGATCATGTATTCATGTGTCCTTTACCAGTCCTCTAGTACTAAAAATTGTTTATAGAAACCGAGATATTCCCAACACATTGATAGTTTTGCAAGTGCTTGCTGTTTGCTTTCTGTCATAGTAGAACATTTTTAGTTTTATTTTTTACCAAAGCACATGGCACACCATCTCATGAGCGGCAAGTGTGCCATTTTAATCTCCCAAAGCAAAGTAAGGCATTTTTGGTTTTTGCTTCCTTTTATGTTTGAGATCTCTCACATTTCTTGTTTCCATGACCACAGAAAGTGGAGGAATGAAAAGGTCCATTCGACTTTCACTTCAATTTTTTTGCTACAACAGTACAATCTCTGAGTTACCCAGTAAAATGTTAGATAGTAACAGAAAAAAAATATACTAGATATAAAAACATGCACTATCGTCATTTTTAGAGTTAAAGGTAAAAAACTTTGATCGCAATTTTTTCCTAACTCATATAGAAAAAGATATATTCACGTAAAATTGTATTAGGTTCGCTTTAATGGGTATTTTTGCGGTATATACCTTTTATATTTTTGTGTAATTGGATTTATACAGTTGCAAAAATACGTCTTGAAAACGGTAAAAAGTTAAATAGAGCATGAGGGATTGAGGGAGTATGCCATTAATGAGAGCGTGTATTACTCAGATTTTTTAATAAGAAAGAAATTGTCATGCATCCTTAGATAAAGGGTCTATATTTCTTTGTTTTTCATTTGTTTTTCTCCGTTTCAATATAGTCTAACTTTCACGCTTATCAATACACAACTTTGACTATATGTACAAAACATGATTGGGCCTACAAAAGTCACCCCGAGGCATTTGAATTCTTCGGAAAGATTATAGACAAACAACATGGTAATCATATACATCCGCTGAGAATGGTCGGATTTGAATATATATATATATATATATATATATATATATATATATATATATATATATATATATATATATATATATTATACACGCTTTGGGACATCTCTAGTCATGGGCAACGGACCCCATGGGATGCATAGTCATTCATAACCATTTCCGGGTGGAATGGAAAAGATGCAAATTAAGCCGTGAAGGTATTTTGAGGTAATATAGAGGGTTTTAACCATCTGATAGTCAGGTCAAGGCATTCCAAACCCCTCGGAATAGTCTCGGATAAGAAATCTTGCAATGCCATAAAGAGTCCAGATATGGCCTCAAAATAGTTGAATTTAAGGACTATTAATACACACTTTTGGACATTACCGGGGCCTAGGCAACGGACCCTATGACATGCGTCCTAGAGTTATAAGAGTCAATTTGGAATTATATTGCATAGGGATGACTAAGGATTTGTTTATCTGTTTTCTTCAGTTCAACTCCATGTAAGTCATCAGCTTTGTACATTCAGTTTTCCATCACAACTTAAATTCTATTTAATTCATTAAAATTAAGTCTCAAATAACAAGACATAAATCCCCGCATGTTGGTATATCCAAATTTCCGTAAATTTTTTCTAGGTGACGATAAACTTATATAGGTACATGAGTATAAAATGTTACCATTTTTGCAGAGTGTTGAATATGACCCATACCCGAGGTGTATTTAAATTGCTAGTCACAAATTGAAAAAAGAAAGCATTTATCTGTAATGAAACTCGGGCAAAAAGATACAACATCTAGAAGCTTCCTGTAAAAACTCTCCGAAATAGTGAGGAAATAGTTTCAAAATAGCCTATACAATATACACGCTTTCAGATATTTCCGTAGCTCGAGCTATGGACCTCATGGGATGCATACAGGGGTTATAGGAGACAATTTAAAAGCATATTGGGAGGGCTACCTAAAGCCTTTTTCTTTTGAACTTACTTTTTAATTTTTCAATTTAGTTCAGTAAAACTTCATTTACTTGTAGTCATTTTCGTCTGACAACTTAAATTCAATAATATTCAACCAAATACAATTTAAAAGAATAGGGTCTTATCCCTACACATGGATATGTCCAAATTTACTTAGGTTACATCTTCGTGACAATACATTTATATTGCTATTTAGGTATATAATCTTTCTATTTTTGTTAAGCTAGCGTTGAATACCTCATACGTGGTAGGGGTGTTCATTTCGGATAACCGATCCGAAATTTCTGATATCTGATCCGAAATCTTGGATATCCGATCCGAAATTTCGGATATCTGAAAATTTCGGATCGGAGAAAATGTGATCCGAATCCGATTCGAAAGAAATCGGATATTCGAAAACTAAAAGATTAAATTTTTTATAGGAAAAGTACATAAAATAAGTTTTAGGTCATCGGATATTTCGGATATCCGGTCTTGAAAATGAGTATTTTCGGATATTTCGGATCGGCTATCCGAAAATATCCCCAAGTTTCGGATATCCGAAATTTAAAATTCCCGGTCTCAAATTTTTCGGATATCCGATCCGAAATATCCATAACTTAAAAAACCGGATCGATCGGATCACGGATCGGATATTTATGCACACCCTATTACGTGGAGTATATCCAAATTCAGTTGGTCACAAATTAGAGAAATAAAACTCGCTAAAGGCAAAAATCATGAGGAAATGCCAATTTTGAAGGCTATATAATGCGTACTTTCGAAAATTCTAGGTGACTAGGCAAAAAAAATACTGATTCGAGGCTTCCTAAGATCAAAGATATCCATCTCTTATAACAGGCATCTTGTGTCTTTCGGAGCCATTTCGGGGTAGATTTGGAAGGATGCAAAACAAACCGTGAAAGCTATTTTGAGGCAATGTAGAGGGTTTGAACCTCCTGAGAATCATCCTAAGGCCCTCGAAATATTCCGGAATGAAAATCATGGTTGTACCAGGAAAAGTCTGAAAAGGACCCTGAAATAGCTGAATTTAAAGGTTATATATTACGCTTTCGGATATTATCGGGACCCTGATAATAGACACAGTAAGATGCATCATGGAGACATAGGAGGCTATTTTAAAACATATACATGCCATAGAATGAAAATATAGGGCCTTTAGAGCCATTTCTGGGTGGAACTGGAGATATGTGAAACTAAAGTAGAAGGTATTTTGAGGAAATCTACAGGATACCAACCACTCAGGAGTTATCGGATATCGAGGCCCTCAGATTCAGCCTGATCAAATAACTAGCATGGTCGATCTTGGAACAGTTAGAAAATTTTCCCATAATAATTATTAACTAATTCCTAATCCAAAGGTAGGTGGTAACTGGTAAGTGATGAAACTTCAAGGATTCTTTGTGATAGGAAAGGTTGTTATTATGGTGGAAGATACATGGTGAAGGTTTATAGGGATCATATCATGGGTCGGGCCGGGCTTTGGCAAAAAAACTTAGCCTAAATTTCCGGTTTAGGTCCCCCATGGCCCGACTTTTTAGCCCAAAAATCGGACTAGGCCCTAACCGTGGGACGAAAAATATTACCCAAACCTCGTTAATTTTTGGGGCTGGGTCGGGTCAGGCCCGCGAGCCAGACCGAAAGTTGATCACCTTTAGGATCATCACATATGATGTTGCATAGTCTCTTTCTTGCCTATTAAATAATTAGGTGGTACAATGCTTTTAGGATATGGACACAGTTTAGGGTGGTAACTAGTTTTTAGGTCGGCCTACCGCCGAGTAATTATATCTTTTATTTATTAATATTTTACTTTGAAAGGATTACATCAAGTATCACTTGGTTTAGTGGTTATTTAGTGTATATGCTTGTGATCACGGGGTCGAATCTTATACAACGCATATTCTATTTTTTTTATTATAAATGGATTAAATGGAGTTAAACACTCTAAGGGAAAGCGCCACGTGGCGTCGTTTCTTGTTTAGGAACGTCTTTTAATATATTAGTATAGACGGTTGTGGGATGTGATAGTATTGTTGTGGGATTGTAGTTGGTGAGGACAATGGAGGTGAGGGTAGTGTCTAAGGAATGATGAAGGTTGAAGATGTATTTCATGAAATGAGTGAAAGAGATGGAGCATCGAGCATTGAGCATGAGCGAGAAGCCATGTGAATCTAGCAACAAGGTATCGAGCATTGACGACAAGCGCGAGCTAAGGCAGCAGTGGGAGGAAGCATGAGCAGCAACGAGCACGTGCGACAAAGCGGGGAGCAGGTGCCACAACGCAACAGCCCGGGCGAGCAATCTTTTAGATTGGGCGGCTTGGCGTAAAATAAAGGCTGCTTAGACAGTGGCTTTGTGCTCGGGGGGAAAAGGGTGTGACCCGGGCAATCACTCGACCTCGGGCAAGCGGTCCCATAGCCCAGGCGAGCGATTCGTCCTATTTGGTTTTGTGACGCGAATTCTTAGTTTTACTCGGCTTATGATTCTTCCCAATGATAAATATGTTTAGGCAATTTTATACTTCATCCGTTTTTTTTTAGTTGCAACACTTTTTTTTTCATCAACTCCAATGCAAAATTTGGGTAGGAGAGAGGTAGAGAGGAAAAAAAAGAGGGCCCTATGTGATTGGAGAGAGATAGAGAAAGGAAAAGAAAGTAGAAAGTGTTGCAACTAATTAATTATTTCCCTTTTAGGAAAGTGTTGCAACTAAAAAACGGAGGAAGTACATTTTATATATTGACTATAATTCACATATTAAGGTTGTGTTCATTCTCTTCATATTAAAAAAAAAGGAAAAATTGACAGGAGAGGTCTGAACTTTGGCCGATAATTTTTAAAAGGTATCAACTTCTAATTAACCTATGCAGGTCCCAACTATGGGGGGTCTTAACTTTGAGAGGGACTTAGTGACTTGATACATGCTTAATAGGTCAAAAAAAATTAAACATGGGTCCCATTTGATTTTCAACCCTCCATTCGACATATGATGATAATCTTCATCATCATTATGAACACCATCATCAACATCATCATCATGAACACCATCATTATCATTATCATCATCATCATCAAAAACAACCCAGAAATTTTTCTTTCCTCTTTGAGCAGTAAAATCATCAAATGAAATTTTCTGGATGAGTAATTTTTTACCCACATTCAAACCCATGACAAAACTCTCATCCAATTTGGGCTGAACTAACCCGTTTTCTTTCTTACTATCAAAGAAACTTTTAACATAATCATTACTTGGAAAAACCACTGTTACATCTTCATCACTTTTGTTATCAACCTGAAATGTAACCAAATAATACCCGCATTAGAAAATCAAACTAAGAACAAAACCCAGCTCATAATAAACCATATAATTCAACCATAAATGAGATTAATTAGCATGTACTTTTTGCTGAAAAATTTACCAAAACAGCTTTAATTGAGCTCAATGAAGCTGGAACTTCAGTTGAAGAAGGTAGCGTTGAATGATCAAGTTTGTAAAAACAACCCACTTCAATCTCCATCTTCTCTGTAAAACTTGATAACATAAAAATTACCAGAAATTTTACCAGAAAAGAGAGAGAAAGAAGAGAAAAATCAGACACTCTCATCCATCTACCGCCGGTGAAGGACAAAGGGAGAACTTCGCCTGATTTCTCTCCTCGCAGCTTCGCATGCTGCTCCTCCGCTACCCCCTTAAGCTCGTCGGAGCAATCCCCTTTCTCTCTTCATTCGTTGCTTCAACTCTGCTCTACACCACTACTCTTCGTGTTTCCGTCACCGTAGTTGTTGGTGGTGGTTCTTTCGCTCGCCGTCGTCGCTGTTCTCATCTCTCCTCTTGTTGGTGGTTGTAATTGTTGTTGTGTTGCTGTTGGGGTACTACTTCCATGCCCATGGCGCTTTTCTCTCTCCTTTATTCACGTGTGTCTGTCGTTGCTACTCGTAGGTGCTGCTGCCACCATTGGGTTGTTCCGCCTGCTGGCGTTCCCCGCTGTGTGTTGGTGGTCCGCATAGAGCCAAAGGGGGTGGCTGGGGAGGGGTGTGAGAGGGGGAGGGTGGCAGGGGGGGGGGAGGGGAAAGGGTGACAGTCAAAGTTAAACTCACGTGCCTCTTTAATGAGGTCACGTGCTGGAGAACCTGCTGTACCAGGTTAGAAACCTACAAGGCCCTCTCAAAGTTAAGACTCCTCATAGTTGGGACCTGCACAGGTTAATCTAAAGTTGGTACCTTTTAAAAATTATCGTACTAAAGTTCGGGCACCTCTCCAGTCAATTTTTCCTAAAAAAAAAGTTTCGGGCCTAATAAGTTAATGTAAGTTGAAATAAGTTACAATCAGGTTCAATAAGTTCCAATAAGTTCAACCCAGGTCCAACCAAGTCCAATGAATTCCAATCAAGTTCAATCATGTCCAATAAGTTCCAATCATTTTCAATCAGGTCCAATAAGTTCCAATTAGGTTCAATCAGGTCCAATAAGTTCAAATCAGGTTCTATCATATCCAATCAGGTTCAATCAAGTTCATTAAGTCCATCTAAGTTTTGATAAGTTAAGTTTAATAAGTTCAAGGTTTTTCAGGTAAGGAGAACATACCCTAAGAGAGTAATTAAACTAGAGAGATTATATATAGAACCCTAGCGATAGGTTAGATAATCTATAGAGATCGAATTATCTCCTTATATTGTCATCTCATATTAAAAGTCCTAGTGTAGTGTTTATGATTTTCTCCCTACTCTAGGGGTTTCCATGCAAATCTTATGTAGTGTGTTCTTTATTGCTTGATTTCTTGATTTGCGTATGTTGATTTTCGCAAATTATACCTCGATTGCATTATTTGTTAGCGCCTAGGATGTTTATTCCTAACATAGGACAGGTGGTTATAGGGGTCAAGAAATCACGATTGTCAATTTAGGTGATCAGAAAGGGGTATTAAGCTTTAATTAACCTGGTAATTTCGTTTTCTCCACCCCTTGCCATATTATTATGTAATTCAAAGGTAAAAACAAGAAATAAGGAAGGAATATGCTATAATTACCTTCAATATTATCTTTAAACAAACCATCATACTCATTTTTTATAATTTTTGAATCTAAATTACAATAATAAAGGTATAGTGACCTTCTTTGAGCTATTAAATTTAGTGGCAGACCTATATTAGTGATTGCTAACGTAAGTGTCCAACGCCCGATGGCAATGGATCGTGTCTACGGCGAGTTCAGCAAGACCCAAACCCAATTTTGTTTTGAAGTAGCTAGATCCAAGCTTGTCCAAGACTCACTAGGTCTTAAAATCCATACCTATATTATCTAAAATGGGTCTTAAATGGGTTCCTAAAATACTTTCTATTTTATTTTATCGTGCTTTGGTCCTTCAATATATACGTTTTTTCGCTTTATTTGCATGTAACAAAGTTAACGTTGAGCTCGACTACTAGTCCCTCTGCTTTTTTTATATGTTATATTATTTTTGTTGTGCGGTTTTCAAAACGTTATAGAACTCTTAATATCTCTTATTTCGTTTAAGTAATAATTATATATGAATCTACATATCGAGACGAATCTAACAAGACCACACATGACTATATTTTTACTTATGAAAATATCATAATAATCGATCAAAGTTAGTGGTTCATTTCCCAAAACAACAATGTAGCAAATAGAAAAAAAAAGCAGAGGGAGTAACTACTAAGTGATTAATGAAGTAGTAAATTAAGAATTCAAGAAAGAAAAACTATAGAAACCTATCTTAACTCAGAAATTTAGTACACACAACTGTCAAAATCCATAATATCACTAATGCTTACATTAGCATCATATTTTTGTAGGCACATTAGCATCATATATACTTTAGTTAATAATAATAAAAAATCCATTTGCTAATTAATCCTCCTTTATTTCATCATTATTTTTCATTTTTTAGATCTAATCCATCTAGCAATAAAGCAGTTTTTTCTTTCTCAAGCCTGTTTGAAAGCATGTGATAAAGCCTAACCATTTTAAGCTTCTTCTCCATTATCCGGGAAGGCTAACAATAAGGGGTAGATTTCTTTCCTTAATGCAAGCACTAAGAAAGTCAATAACATATCCTTTTTTGTATGGTGTTTACACTTGTAAGAAAGGCAAGCAAGAAGAAAGTCTTTATGGCTGGCAACTGGTGGGAGACAGCACGAGGCAAAGGGCAGAGCTTCGACAGCCCTAACAAGTCACCCGAAGCTCCTCTGGCGCGCCCTAGCCAAGCGGTCCTCGCCTGCTCAAGAAAGCAAGCAGATTAGCTACCTCATTCTCTTATTGTGGGCGGGCGATTTGTTGAGTTAGATTACCCACCCGGGGACTGGGCGACTTGAATACATCCTTCAGTGGGAACCCTATGCAATGAATGCTTTCACGCCCTAAGAAGGAGTCACGCAAAGAGAAGAGGTTGCTTCGCTTCCTAAAAAGAATTCCTATTCCTAAAACTAGGGGTGTTCATAAATATTCGATCCGGTCGATCCGTGATCCGGTCAATCCGATCTGATTTTTCGGATATCCGATCCGCTTTTTTAGTTTTCGGATCAGATATCCGGACATTTTCGGGGCGGGATTTTTCATTTTCGGATATCCGAAAATATCCGAAACATGGAATTTTTTTTGGTTTTATCCGATCCGAAACTTATTTTATGAACTTTTTCTTTGAAAATTTCATTTTTTTAGTTTTCGGTTATCCGATGATCCGATCCGAAATTTCGGATATCTGATCCGAAATTTTTCGGATCGGATTCGGATCGCATTTTTCCCGATCCGAAATGAACACCCCTACCTAAAACTAGACTTGGAATAAAGACTTATAATGAGCATGTAAGTTGTAGTTTGCAATCTTAACATTTTTATATGTTGGACAAAAAACTTATAGATGGGTCCATGAGTCGGATATGCGGCGAGTTTGGGCTCGACATCACTGAACTCAGACCTTGTCGGGCCTTGACTCGATCGAAGAACAATTAGACATAGATCTAACCAGGACTCATTGGGTCTGAAAAAGGTAGACCCAAACCCTTAAAAACAGGGCAGGTCCAATGACGTCTTACAATCGGGTCTAGGTATAGATTGGGTTTCAAAAAAGTAGGCCCACACTCTTAACATTTGACCCGAGTCAACCTGTTTACCCGTTCTAATTTACAAAACGACAAAGTACACGAATTAAGTCACTAATATATATCTTCTCTTGATTTTGTGTCAAAACAAATGTGAAACTCTTTTTCGACATAGAGGGAGTAGTATTTTCATTCGAGCGGGTCGCCAAATTTCTTAAGATCTATTGACCTACCGGCCTGCATTTGGTTCTTCTCTAACTACCAAAAATACAAATAGCCATTGTTGTTCCTCATCCTTTGTCCAACCACCTGGATTTCAGTCATTTCACATTGCTACTTTGCGATGAGTGTTTCTCTCCACTAGACAATCCTAGAATTAGAAAGGGTAGCAGCAAACCTTCACTTGGTGTGCCATTGTTAAGGTGTCCAGACTCCAGACCTTGAGGTGCTTGAATTAACTTGTTTTCGTTCCTTACTCTGGGAATCTGTTGTTGACCTTGGTGTAAAAGAAATAACCAACTCACAATAGGAGAGGAACAAAAGTGATGTAAACACCTTGTTGTAGAAAGAATTGTCAACAAGCAAATGAGACTCTATCACTTGCGGTATACCCCTCGGGGTTACTAATCTTAGCAAGGCCTCGCTAACATAAAAGAAATTTTCAGTATTGAATTACCCATATATAGTTCTTAACAAGAGTAAATAAAAAGGAATAATGAGAAATACGAGAACTACTTTTATTCAATTAGATTCAAGGACATGCACACATAAAGATGGTTTGGACATTGTAATGAATCATTGTGGAAAACAAGGCTACCTCCATCATAAGCTTGGCAATTGGAGAAAGGTTAACTGAAAGATTATCCGAAGTACATTGAAATTCTACTAAGAAACTACCCTAATCCAGGCTGATAAGTCCATATGCTAAAACTATAGCTGGTTACTAATGAAACTAGAGAGACTCACGAGCGGATCTAGGGGTGGTATACCCGGGCCATGGCTCACCCCATCCTGAAAAACAAGATAAGTATAATATTTAGAAAGGCTAGATACTAATATCTCTGATAGAGCAGACGGTAGAAGTCCTAGACTAACAAGGCAAGGTCGCGTGTTCGACTTCAGCAAAGTCAACCCATTGGTTTTTTTTGCCTTTTTTTATTTTCATCGCTGGTTCCTCTATTGTATGTAGTTTCAAATTTTTTTACTAGCCTTATATGCACGCTATGTATGCGAAGTAGAAGGAACGGTGGTAACTGCTTTTGTTAGATCGGTTTTTTTTAAACTAATAGAGTGGTACGTAGGTGTGTAGTTTTCTTTTCAAGTTAGGGTATATTGGTCAAAAAGGATGGACGCCAAAGACCTCAAGAGTTCCCATATATAATAGAGATTCTTTTTATATATTTTTCCTTTTTATATATTTTTTCCTTTGATTTAGATTCTCCATGGTTACTTAACATGTTCTCCATATTTGGTTTTCAACTTCTATTTTCTGTCATTAACTTTACTTCTTAACACCTAATATATTGCTAATAGGAGTAATAAATTTCCAAACACGAATATTACTACTATAATTATAATTACATAATACTAAACATTGTCACTTAAAAATTTGATGAGAAACACAACCTAGTTTTTATACCATACTAATGTCTAAGTATTTATTGTTCACTTTTTATAAATGTTACCACTTTTTTATCTATATTCTTGCTTTATGATTTTGTATATTCTTATGTCATTATGATTAAATTAAAAACTTTAAATAAAAAATTAAGATGAATACTATTTTTTTAATAATCTTTTGTGTTTTAATACTCTTCATACCATTCGGCTTCATCTGTCACATAATACTATTTTATTAATTTAAATCAGAATGATCCCTCTATTATTTCAACTCATATTCTTTCCACTACTAAAATGTTTAGCTTAGTCACTCTCTCACTCAAATAAATCTATCCTACTATTTTCTTATCATTTCTACTTATTCGATCACAAAATAATGCATGTTTCTAATCATATTTACCTATGAGTGATCTAAATAATTTTTTTAAAACAAAGTTAACGCATTAACTTTGGCCCACCCTATATAAAAATCCTAGATCCGCCACTGGTTATTCTGTGCCCCATCTGAATAACCCAATTGTCACCTAGCTATAACTCTTTAATAAGTCTGACTTCTAATTATATATTGCCTCTATTTCTAAATTCATTTATCGCTTAGTAAAAATGGATGTTTCTCAATATCCTAACACTTACCTCTTTATCTTATTTATAGTTTGTTTCTTTCTTTTCCCCTCTATCATGTGGTTTTTTTTTTCTTTAGGTACTTTTTCTGTGTTTGGGGCCAGTTACGCTCGACGAAATTACAAATATAAGTTAATTTTTAAACACAAAATTAGTTCAACTATTTGGAGGATCATCTAGCGTCTGAATTCTGAAAGAGACAAAGGCTCTCGTGGACCCACCAGCATATACATTTTCAAACAGTAGTATAGTAGTCGTAGCAATATTTCATGCTGAGTTTTCTTGTTTCCCCTCAAAAAAAATTCATGCTAAGTTCTACATATTTCTTTTCTTTTTTAAGATAAAACTAGTTCTTGTACCGGGCCATACGCCCCGGATTATTTACCGACGTGCATTTAAAGTCTTCAAAAATAAAAATATTTGTCTTTAAATGATTTTTTTCCCCATAAAGACTAACATAAGCGTTGTAGTGTAGTTGGTTAGTGCATTAGCATATCAAATGAGAGGTCATGGGTTCGAGTCTTGAAATATACATTTTTATTGTTTAATGTCTCATTTGATTGTGTGGGAGAGGGGAGAGTACATTGGCAGCATGGCATTTGTTTGAAGTCTTAAATCAAACACTTGAGAAAAGTGGAAAAAAAAAGTTATAGGCATTGGATTGTGCTTAGGAAATTAAATGGTCTTCAAGTTCTTTTTAAATTTTCTACATAGTAAATTATAACATGAATTATTCATCAATATAACATCGGTTTCAAGAGAGTACATATATAAATATATAATTACTTATAAAAAATATAATACAATTTTTTTTAACGTAGGTTGATGTGTAAGAATACAACCGATGCAATGAAATGGCGTAGTAGTGTTAATTACGGAGGTAATAAAAATTTAAAGAGCTTTTGTTTTTTTTATTATAAGATTACTGAAAGGGTAGGACATGCTATTATTAACATTAGCTTAATGAGTATAAATATACATTTGTATTTAATTGTCTTAAAAATAGGAAATTATCTTGTCTTTCAATATGTTTTTTTTACATAAATACCAACATGAGATTGTAGAGTAGTTGGTTAGTGCACTTATATCTCAAATGAGAGGTCATGGGTTCGAGGCATATAACACATATTTTTATTGTTTAATATGTCATTTGATTGCGTGGGGGAGGGGGAGTACATGTGGTAGCATGTCATGTTTTTGCTTTGGGTTTTAGATATATATATATAGATATAGATGAGGCACGCTTGCACGCGAGGGGTCGTGACTTCGCACGTGCCTGCACGTGACTTAGTCTAACTAGGTAATTGCACCATTGCACTTGCAAATCGTCCTTTCCCTATTTTGATAGTTTCTCTAATGGTAGGTCTACCGTCTAATGAGGACTTATAAAAATTGATCCCATTTGACATTCGACGAAACTGACTGACTCAAATACAAACTGACCTGACTTATTAAAGACAGGTTTGCCCATCATAGACAACACGGGAACAGATTGGTCGCCCTTCGATCGGTGAATCATTAAGGCCTGCTCTAGGTGACTTAGAAGTGCCTGAGTCAGAAGCCGGCGCCCAACTGCATCTTGACCCTTATTCAATTTTTGGGCCAATTCTGCCCGCTAAGCGGGAGGAGCGCTCATTATCCTTACTGTTCTCTCTGCCGGGGGCCTATCCTACCTATCCCGTCAAGGGCCCAGTTGAACGCTCGAGTATAGATTTTCTATGCTCATGTGAACGGCTGGGGAATAAAGCTCGTAGATCTAAAAAGATCCACCAATAAGCCTGACCGGATTTTAGAGTTGAGAATTTCGAGCAATTTAATTATGGGTTGACAAATTCGTAGAATTAGGTGTCTATCTGAAAATAACTTTTTTTCCCCAGGCCATCTAACTCATTTGTACTGAGAGATCATGGAAAACATTATTTATAAATGTGAAATTTGATCATAAAATGTGAAAAAGTTCTTAAAATAGGTCATAATTAGTTTAAGAAACTCTGAACATGCATAATTTGTGTAGTAAATTTGTTCATTTAGTTTATTGACAAAGAAAGTAGTTTGTTTTGAATAATACTCTTGCCCTTCCAGAATAATCTGAACACTTTCCTTTTATGTTTGTGCCGATCGAACTAATTTGAACACTTTCATTTTTGGCATTATCTCACTATAATTATATTAGTTTTTCTTACCGCTCTTTTTGGTACACACTTTATCTTTATCAAAAAACCTATTCAACTTTCTCTCTCCGTCATTAAAGAAAACCTACGAACTCTTATCACATCAGTCATCACCTTCTTAATAAAATAACATTTGATAACCACAATACAACTAATCACCTAAAACTATTTCTTAACAAGTGTTCATATCTTTCTGGGACGGATCGAATAATGGTCAGGTCATTTCCAGTTGCATTTGGGTTCTGGGTTCATGATATTTCGAGTCAAGTTCGGGTTAGATGACTCAATTGGATATCGGGTCGTGACAAGTTTGAAAATTACATGTTATTTTGTGCATGCCTTGTGTTTGGGTTTAATTTAATTAGGGTGCATTAACTTCACCTTATTTTACCTGAACATATCAAAAGTGAATTTATCTGAATTTATTGCAGCTTATCGGAACTTACTGTAACTTATCCTAACTCAACTGAAATTATTGGAACTTATTAGATCTTAGTTTATAAGGTGTCAGAACTTATTGTAACTTATCTAAAATTATTAAAGCTTAAACTTATTTTTCTAGGTGAGGAGAATGCTCCCTTATTTTAGGTTAGGTTGTGTTCAATTTATCATATTTGTTTCTTTTTTGTTGTTAAAGTTTTGGTTGCCACGAAAATTTAAGTTGATTTTTTGAATTTCTTCAAATAAAGAGTTGAAAATCTAAGTTAGCATTTTGAGTTGAGATAAATGTATACATCTGATCAAATTAGGGTCTATTTCTAATCATATATTACTTTTGGGGACTTAAATGCAAGTTTTCTTCGAGTCTAACTAAATTAATGTCGAATTTGGGTCATTATTATTCAGGTTTATTTCCGTTCGAGTAGTTCTGGTTCTTTTGGTTACATGTTAATGTGGGGCCAGGTTCATGTCATTCGGATCGATTTTTGGTCAAGTAGATTAGGTTCGAGTTATTTTTGAGTACGGGTTGTGTCTTTGAGTTATGATCGGGTTTTGTAATTAAAAATCTTTGTTTTTGGGTCAAAAACGGGTCACAAATCGGATAAACGAATTTGGGTCAATTTTGCTAACTCTACATGGTTATAAATCTAGCACCTCTCTATATTTATATATCCTCTTGTTGTAGTAATTTTGGGTTCTTTTAGGTATTGTGCCCAGGGAGATATAAACAATCGAGAGTAACGCTAATTAAAAGTAAACAACATGTGCATTGTATTCTTGGACATACCTATAATTAGGTACAAATATCAGTCTCAAACTATATTTGGTGATTATTTAGGATAATATTTGCTGATGTAGGATATTTCCCCCTCATTTAGAGCCCATCTAGATGAGGAAGTATGACAAAGAAAAAAAGAAAAATTGACAATAGATGTCTCAACTTTGGGTGATAATTTTTAAAAGGTCTGAACTATTGATTAATCTGTGTAGGTTCCAACTTTAGGGGGTCTTAACTTTTAGCGGGCCTTAGTGACTTGAAACCGGCTTAATAGGTCATAACTTGTAAAACTTAGGGCCACAGGAAGGGGTTAATTGAGGGAGGGAAGTAGGAGCCCAGGTGAGATTTTTAAAAAAAATCGTTAGTTTTAAGTCACCGAGGCCCGCTAAAAGTTAAGACCCCCTTAAGTTGGGACTTACACAGGTTAATCAATAGTTCAAACCTTTTAAAAATTATCACCTAAAGTTCAGACCTCTATTGTCAATTTTTCCAAGAACAAATTTACTAATTGCTTTGGGTAGCATTTATACGAAGCGTTCAAATTGGCACGAAAAAGGCCGAAATTCCCATAAGGACAAACTTCCAGCAATTAGCAAATAGCAAGTTGAGTTGCATTGGCCCAAACTACCATCCCAGTCCAGGTTCGCTTACTGGCTGAAAGAAAACAACCGGTTTATGGCCTGTCATGTCAGACTGTTTCAATTGGCCCAACCTTGTTACTTTGTTAGTATTCCAACCATATGCTTCCTGGTGTTTTTCTATTAGGCACTTAGACTTTTACATTATTTACTGTTTTACAAACTCTTATTTGATTATCTTTTGTGATTTAGTAATATGTAATTTTGAATTATCGATTTTTATAATTTTTACCTATAGATAATTGGAAATATCAATTGTCAAAATTGTGCATTGACAAATGTGAAACCTTATATGATGCAATAGAAGAAAAAAAATAGAGGAAGTATGTAATACGAGCAATTTGGATTTTGTCGGTTTATTTTGTGTCGGCTCCACGAGTGCTCATTTTCACATAGTTGATGGCCTTATTCACTTTTTTGTTTGGGATTCATTGATCACTTGTTTCTTAGGCCGTGTGATTTCACGTTTTCTCATTTTTATGTTTGGACAACCAAGAAAAGAATAAGGAAAAAATTGTTAGAAACTCACAAATAAGTGTGTTCTATTCATCTTAAAAGCAGATTCTTCACGATAAATAAGTTTTGGTAAGTAATTTTTTTGAGGGGTAAAATACATTTCATTAAGCTTAAATAAGTCCAAAAAAGACCTAGAAAATTATAAGATAAGATTCAATAAGTTCACTTTTGAATTAAAGTGAAGAAAAATGCTCCTCCAAAGTGATGTTTTGTGAAAAACTACTTTATAAGAAGATTTTGTGAAAAACTACCTTATAACGCATTATTTGTGCCAATAGTACCTTTTGTAGAATTTCAAAGGATTTGAATTGAATTTGGCAATGCGACTCGCACGTGACTTTCAGTAACTTATTAAAATTGTTTTTATATTTGAGTGATTTAGAGAATAGACGCTTTGAGGGTTTTCATTTTTCAATATATTACTTTTCAGACATTTGAGATGGCGTGACATTGTGTGAAGTTCGAGTACCCAATATAACAACTTTATAAACCGTCTTTTAAATTCTGAATTCAATATTTTCTATAAATTAAAATCAATTCATTAATTTTATATGATATCACTTCTAGATATTATGATATGATCAGTAATTAAATTTGAAACATACTCCTCACAATATAAACAACCTTGATAAGACGGACGATAGAAAACTATAGGAACTTGAATTGAAAGAGGTTTTTATCTTAACATATGAGTATGGGCCTACAAATTGAAATTGCATCCTTATAAATCATGAGAAAGCAAATCGTGCTCCAGGGCCCATGCACGAGTATCTTTTTAACAAGTCACTTTTTTTTTTTTTTTTTTGAGAGGATTAACAAGTCACTTTTGGTAATTTGATTAGTAATTTCCGTCAAAAAAATATTTGTAATGTATCTTTTTTTATTATTATTATTTTGAAAGATTTATTCATCTTTCTTTAACAGTAGATAAAATTTGGAAAAGCCCCAAACCTCCACCGGAAAAAAGATAAAAGGGCAAAACTACAACTCAATGACTCATGCATCATGGCCCATCGCATGGGTGACAGATCCAATCATATAATTATAGGCATTAAAACAAAAAAAAGCAATAAATGATTTTATTTTTGTAAAAAGAAATCTTCATCAAAGCAACACGAGGCCTCCAAGTAGTCAAGTAGCCGTTCCTCTTTTTTCCTTTGTCTTTCTTGGTTGGCTTGATACTTTATCCATTTTTAAAAATAAAATAAAGGAACTAGTTTTTGCCTTTTATAAATACTATATTCAAATGCACGCAATGCGTGCATCGTATTAAAGAAAGAACTCTCGATGGTAGGAACGAAATGGAAGTTGAGCAGAGTCTTACCTATATTTTTCTAGTTAACTCAACTTTAAGTCAAAAACTCCCGATAGTTAAGCCAATATATCTTGTTGTTTGAAGTAGGTCCACTCAAGTAAGATAGTTTTTTGTAGAAAGTATATAGAAATTGTTTACCAAAATTCTCACATAGTCCACAACTTTAGCTCAAACAAATTGGGCTTAGTTAAGGCTACGTTATTTAAGAAATGAAATTTAATTCTTCATTTCCGATGGTTGGGCTAATTGCTTAACTTTTTTTTTATTTGCTAGAAAGTCCCTGATGCCCACCATTGGAGTTGCTCTAAAAAGATGTACAATTGTCATAATATATTGGAATAATTGATTCTAATAATACAACTTTTCACCGATTAATTTTTAATAAACCAACCTTTCAATTATTAAAGAATAACGCAACCTTCATAACCTGTTTACTTCTAGTGAGTCAAAATGACTTAAAATCGTCTAAAATATTAACTTTTTACCATCGAAGTAGGAGCATGAAGGTAAGGGAAGGGAAAGATGGACGAGGTGGAAAATGTGGCTTACCAAAAAAACTGATTATCAATACGTTAAAGCTCATTAAAAGAGAATACCCCAAAAGGTTGCATTATTCAAGAATAACTGAAAGGTTGACTTATTAAAAATTAATCAGTGAAATGTTGTATTATTAGAATCAATTTTTCCAAATATATTAACATTAAATAGTAATACATATTTTAAAAATAAAGGGCATTAAAGATATTTTAAGTGGACACCAAGCTTCTCAAGAGATTGCAAGATTTGAACTTTCATACTACAAACACTACGGGATTTATCAGATTGGAAAAAGTCCAAGTCCTATCCAAACTTATCAAATAGGATAGACTGAAAAAGTTAAGACTGGATTTGGACTAAAAGTTACAGATTAAAATTCTCAATTTCAAGTTGCAACTGTCACTGAAGAATTGGTTCCAAAAAGTTTGGATTGCTAAGAATTTTGTATTATAGGATAAATTTCTCTTATTTACATGCTTTTTTACATTTATAACTATTTTAAGAGAAATGTTGCTATTTATTATATACTGATTCGGTTTCAATCTGCATCTGAAGTATTATTTGGTTTTCCAAAATTAATTGTGCCAAAATGTTTTTTTTTCTTAAAAAAATTGTCCAAAAGTGAAACAATATTAAAATTTTGGACTAGACTGGATTGGATTTGGACTTGAGCGAAAAAAGTTTGGACTATATCGGACTAGACTCGTGAATAGTTTGGATTGGATTTGGACTGTGTTTTGTCCCTTGTCCAACAAGTAAGCTGTAGATGGTGCTTTCTTGTCGAGCAAGTAAACTAGTATCCCTTAGATGTTCTTCTTTGGAGACTTGTGCAACAATGTCTGAATCAACCTAGTCCAAGCCTGAGCTTCGTTCCCGAACTTGCAAAAAGGGACCCACCCTGGAGGTTTGGGTGGTGGCTCCCCCTCCGAAACTTAAGTCAGATATCAGGTGTTTGTAAGAGAAAAGTAATTCTAGAGAGAGAAAGTGAGAGAGTAGTTTTACAGAGTAACTTTGCACTGTTTGCATTGAATGATCTTCCTCCTGATTTCAGGGGTATTTATAGTGATAGCAAGATGGCAGCTAACCTTAAAATCTGACCTAGAATAGTGGCTTCTGATTGGTTGAAGAATCAGATCATGACACGTGGCAGGCCATGATTTGGGAGGGTTTATCAACCACTCTCATGCAGCCACCTCACAGGGCTGGCCTCTGACTTCCTTTTGGGCCAGAAAAGTTACCTTTTAACCAAACTGAGCCTAGCCCAAAGGGTAGATCTTCTTCTTCTACTCATCAGGGGGGACACATGTACGACTCAGATGAGCCCAAGTGCCGTAAGCGGAACCGTAGATTTTAGGCTACAACATTTGCCCCTAAAAGGGCTTTTACTGTTGGCCCATCTGACGGTTAAGGCCCTTTTACCCAAGGTAGATTCAATAGGCCCATCTGACGGTTAAGGATTTTTAACCCAAGGTAGCTTTAGTTGAAATGAATGAAAGGACGCGCCTTTTTCTGGGTTTTACCGGTCATGACCGACCGTGGTACCCTTTCTCCGGTCATTTTTGACCAGCTCCCCAGGTTTCTTTCTCCTCTATAAATAAACTTGGTGTGAAAACATTTGATCATTTCACACCTTGAACGAATTTTTCTAGAGAGAGAAGCTCTGCAAATTTTCTAGAGAGAGAGGGAGATCGTCCAGCTTCAGCATTCTTCACCGAATCGTCCAGACGTTCTTAGCAGGTATCATTTCATTTCTTTCTTCTTTATTCTTTATTCTTTATTCTTTCTTAGAAAAGCAATAAAATGGAATCTTCTTCGTCAAACAATCCTAGCCGACCAAGAGCTTGTCTCGACCCTAGAACCGATACTTCTTCTTCGGCACATTCTAGAGTTGGACCTCTTTCGGCCGAGTACATATTTTTTTCATAGTTTTGGCCGAGAAAGTCGGACGACCCGGCCTTTACCTCGTGCGGGGTAATCGGCGCGCGTCAAGCAAACGGCCCGTCTAAGACGAAGAGTAATAATCCCATCAAACGGTTCGGATATGGAGGAATCTCTTGGGACGAGTTCCGGATGAGACGAGGGAGGTCCAAAGTGCGGGCCTATAGGTGACCGCCTTTCCCCACGGCGGCTTTGAGGAGACCCAAATAAACCTTGAAGCCAGTCCTTCTGGCCGGGACACTGAGATGGAGGAAACTGGTGAAGACGATAACAACAGGGATTCTGCCGCTGCCGATGAGTCAGACGAAGCCTCTACTACTTTGTCTGAGATTAGGAAACGATTAGGTCCCCTTTCTGACCCCGCTTTTATTTTAGCCAATCGCAAATGGCTAGAAAAAAATAGGGTGGGACCCCTGGCTACTTATCCAACTATATGCTCATGCTCGGGCCTTTCCTTCGTCATCCCTAATAAGGAGGCCACTATTTTGAGCACTCCTAGAAATCATTTTTTGCCTACAAGGCGCTCGGACGCGGGGTTAAGGTTTCCCCTTCATGAGTTTATAGAGCAAGTGCTTCAGTATTACAACATTGGCCACAACCAACTGGCTCCCAATGCCTGGCACAACGTCTTGACGATTATAGCCGTCTACGAGTTGCGCGGCTTGGCCCTCTCTCTTCAAGCTTTTACCCACACGCGGCCAAAATTCCTGGTGCCGTGGATGGAACATGGCTTAGCATCTGCAACCGTCCTGGCTTTCTAACAGCCTGGGGCAAACCGTCAAAGATGCATGAATGGAAAGCCGACTTTATATATCTAAGGGCGGCCAATGACTCGGCCACGGAGAGCTATCATTTCTATAATCGAGCCGTCACAAATACTGGACGAAAGCAATCTTGGCTGGAGCTGGAGGACAAGTATGACGAGGAGGTAGTGGAATACTTTAAAACAAAGAAGTACTCCAGGCCCGGCCAAAAACCCTTTAAAGGGCCAGCTAACTGGATACCCTTTAAGGAAATGTTTTATAATGACGACTTCTTGGTTGCCGCAGGCCTGCGGTTAGCCGAAGATAAAGGTATCCGTTCAAATCCCAAGTAAACTCTTCATCCATAACCCATTAAACTAACCAACTTTTCATCTCTTTGCTGCAGACTCGGCCAGAACACGTCTCAAGGCTTCTTGGACGGGAGACATAAGCATGTCTAAATTCACAGACAATCTTCGGAAGCAATATGCCAAGAGTAGCGCCGAGAAGAGGGCCGAGACGCTGGTAAGATTTTTTTTTTTTTTTTTTTTTTTTTTGGAACGAGGATCATTTCGACTCGTCTGGAATTGCTATCCAAACTTTGGACGAGAACTACCCAAAGAAGGAGAACGTCCAAGCATGGACGTTCACCTTTCGGAATTTCCCATCCAAGATTTTTATAGTAGCTAGACGAGTACAATTCGGGCTCGTCCAAAAATTTGTACCTATCCCTGGACGAGGATGAGCCGAGAAAGGAGAGCGTCCATACTAGGACGGCTACCTTCTTGGGACCATACTCGTCTGGAGGTTTTGCAGTCTTTGGACGAGTACCGTCTGGCTCGTCCAAGTTTTAGTTCCTATCCTTGGACGAGGATAGCCCGAGAAAAGGAGAGCGTCCATACTAGGACGGCTACCTTCTTGGGACCATACTCGTCTGGAGGTTTTGCAGTCTTTGGACGAGTACCGTCTGGCTCGTCCAAGTTTTAGTACCTATCCTTGAACGAGGATAGCCCGAGAAAGGAGAGCGTCCATGCTAGGACGACTACCTTCTTGGGGCCATATCCGTCTGAGAGGTTAGCTTGTCCAATTTTTGGACGTTTTCCGTCTTTGCCTCGCTTTCGTCTGTATTCAGATTTTTGTTTGGACGACCCTAAGGAAGGGAGGTGTTCACTTTAAGACGCCTTCCTTCTTTGGGTGATTTTCGTCTGAAGGTTTGCACTTTGATTTAGATTGTGATCTGTGGACGTCTGTCATTTTAACTTGATTGTTTTTTGTTTGTTTTTTTTTTCTTGTAGAAAAATGCTCCTACAAACAAACTTCCTCCTGGGAAGTCACCTTCGTCCAAGAAGAGGCCTACCACGGCCACGGACCAGCCGCAAGCCAAAAAGCCCAAGGGCTTTGTAAAAAAGAAAACGGAGAAAGCTACTCCGAGTGTTAGAGTGGAAGCAAAGACCATGCTTCCCCCTAAAGATAAAGCTCTTAGGGAGGGACCTTCTGCTGCTGCTCCGAGTGGGGGAGTGCGAGAAGGTTCGGCCCGCCGGTCGATTGGACGTTTTGCCTTCGACTCGGCCAACATCGAGACCGGACTCGGCGAAGTCGGACCGCAGTCGGCCTTGGCTTTGGTGGTGCCGGGGCAGGAGACGGCTGTCGAAAACTATCCGGGCTTCAGCGGCTCGGTAGCAAAGCTGGTCTCCCAGATGCCCCTTGCTGTACGGACATCATCTATCTCGTCTGGTGAGTCGTTTTACTCAAATAGAGTTAGAACGGTGCGGGTCGGCGGACAATCTATGAGTCCGTCCAATAGTCAAGCCATCGTCTTTCCCATCCAGATAACTGACTCTCCCCCTCTTTCAGATAAGGGCAAAGGCCCAGCTCTACCCTCAGCTCCTCCCACATTAGACTCGGACGAGGAGGAGTCTTCTCCTGCTTTTGCCAAAATGTCCAAGGGAGAAAAAGATCGGCTTAAGCAGGAGCTCTTCAAGTGCTACCCTGAATCCTACATCAAAGGGTTAAGGGGAGCGTCTGCCGGGCATGTGGGCTACATGTCCCAGCTTGCTGCTGAGGTATAATTTTAGGCCTGCCTTGTTTTATATTCGCAGAAATTTTGACTTTGCAAATAGTCTAACAACGTGATTTGTTTTCATTGTTCCAGTTTTTTGCTCGCAGCATGCTGACGGAAGAGTGGGCGAGGGAGCTAAGGAAGGAAAATAAGCAACTCGTCCACCGTGCTACAACGGCAGGTGACAAAGCCATCCATGACATCGAGATGGCTAACACCCTTCATCGTCAATCGCTGGAGGCCTTAGAGAAGAGATCGGCAGTCCTGGAATCTGAGAACAAGAGGCATCTTATTAAAATCAACCACCAGATATGCGAGCGGGATCGTCGAAGATGATCATAGACGCTCTCTCTGCTGAGTTGAAAGGTGAAAGGGATGCCGCTCTTCTGGCTGCCGTTCAACTAAGGAGGGAGAATATTCTCCTAAGGGCGAAAACGGCCTGTCTGGAAAGAGAGGCGGCCAACGCCTTCGACGATGCTAAGGAAGGGTTGAAACAAGTCGTCGAAACGGCCAAGGACTGGGCCGTCAAAGCCTTTGGGATGCTAGCTGAGGAAGCTGAGGTCCCCAGCTTCATTCGTCATCTGGAGTATCAAGAGAGCGTCCATCGGGCTATGGTATGCGCCGAGGAGCCTCCAGAGTTTGAGGAGTCAGACGACGAAGCTGCTGCTGAGGTGGAGACCCCAGAAGACGACCAAGAAACTCGCTCTGAAGACGAAGCCTAAGTTTAGGTTTATTTTCATGTTTCTTGGCTTGTTTGCCGCTGTATTTTTAACTCTTCAGCTCTTAGGTTGTTATTCTTGATCAATCATATATGAAGGAGAATTTTTGCCAATTGCCTGTCTTTTATCTTTCTGAATTCCAATTTGACTAAGTATAATATTAACTTCGTCATGATCGTTGGACGTCTAGCACAGATGCTTAATGAAAGAGCAGCGTGCTTGGCTTTAGACGATCGTACCTCGTCCTGAACAATCGGACGATGTGGCTCGTCCTGATATTATTGGACGACCTACAATATTTAGAGCCTTTGATAAATGCATATGCATCCAAGTACCAAAAGAGACTCGTCTGGGGCGGTTCGCAAACCGAGAGGATTGCCATCCCAGGCTTGGACGATTACCAATCGTCCCATAATGTAACTAAGTATTTAGCGAGGTTCGTCCTAAGTAGTTGGACGATCTACTTATATAGACGAGTCTCGCCCAAAGAGGGAAAACGTCCAAAACCTTTTTGAGCCACGTTCTAGCCGTTTTACTCGAGCTACTAACATTCGTCCTGCCCTATCAAACCATTGGTTAGGTCTTGGTTTTTGGACGACCTGCTCTATTTAGAGCGTCCTATAGGCTTCTATTATCCCCCCGTTCTTGGGCTTAGCTCAACCGTATATTGAAGGGGAGCCAAAGTCCAAGAAGGAGAGCGGCCAGCCTTGGCTGAGCCTGCTGAAGTTGATGAACGAGCTTGAGATACATGTTCAAAGAATGTTTTGGCCGGCTTCCTTGAGGGAGCAACACTCGTCATTAAGTAGCGATCCCTTATTAGGGTCTGGACTACCTAGCTGTCCGTGCTTTTGAAAGTAAGTATCCTTTACTAAGGTCTTATTTCAGGCCAGCTTTCTCTCAGAGACTTTGACGTTACTCTTACTAGAGGTTTTGTCAATTTGACGACCATATATGCATTATATTTTTGGCCGGTCTCTTTGAGGGAGTGATGTTCGGCGTAAATGTGAGCAATTTTGACGTTCTGCTATTGTTTGTATTTTTGTCCAAGTTATTGTCACTTTTAGACGAGTAACTGATTTAATGCCCCAAAGTGAAGTAACTTGGTGAAAATAAACAAAGAAATAAGAAGGTAGGAATTGTATTATATGGATTTTGCTTGGCTGAAAGCCAAGATGCATGTATACAATTCTTTTCTTACTAACATGTGCCGTGGCACTTTGGAGTGACTACAAATTACCATACATATATCTGACGAAGATCTGAGCTAGACGTGGTACTTCTTTAAGTTGTCTGAATTCCAGGTACGCTGAATAGGTCGTCCATCTAGATCCTGTAGACGAAAAGTCCCACTGCGTATCTCCTGGACAATCAGATAAGGTCCTTCCCAATTTGGTGTTAGCTTCCCCAACTCTTTAGCTCGTCCAACTGCTTCCATCTTTCTTAGAACAAGATCCCCCACCTTTAGCGGTCGTCTAACAACTCTTTTGTTAAACTCTCGAGCCATACGCAGTTTGTACAATTGCATTCTTAGCAAGGCATTGCCCCTGACTTCTGGGACTTGGTCCAAAGCCGTACGCAATGCGGCCCAGTTGGCATCCTCTGTGTATAACATGACTCGTAGGGTGGGCTCCTCAACCTCAATGGGCAAGACGGCTTCGGTGCCATAAACTAACATGAAGGGCGTCTCGCCTGTAGAATTCTTAGCAGTTGTTCTAATGGACCATAACACCAATTGCAGTTCTTCAACCCATTGCCCTTTGGCGTTATCCAGCTTCTTCTTGATTCCATTTGATAGAATCTTGTTGAAGGACTCGACTTGCCCATTGGCTTGTGGGTGGGCGACGGCCGCAAAGTGAGCTTTGATTTCTTTTTCTGACAACCATTCTTTCAGCTTAGGCGTTTCGAACTGTGGACCATTATCAAAGACGATTGACTGAGGCATGCCAAATCGAGTTATAATGTTTTTCCAGATAAAGCCCTTGACGTCGCTTGTTGTTATTCCTCGCATGGCTTCGACTTCTATCCATTTAGTGAAATAGTCCACCGCTACTATCACAAACTTCTTTTGCCCGGCGGCCACGGTGGAAAGGACCTAGGATATCCATGCCCCATTTGGCAAAAGGCGAGAGGGAACAAGATGGGGGTCAAATAATTGGACGGCTTCGATGCACATTTCCATGCTTCGACAACCTGTCACACTTCTTTGCATGGACTAAAGCATCCTCCTTTAAGGTAGGCCAGTAATACCCCGTCCTTAAAGCCCTCTCGCCTAAGGCTCTTCCCCCAATGTGAGAAGCACAAGCTCCTTCATGGAGCTCTTTCAGAATTTCCAGACCATCTTCTCTGGTGACGCACTTGAGCAGAGGCCGGTTGAACGACTTCTTGTAAAGTGTCTCGTCCCATAGCTCAAACCACTTGTCTCGGCCTTCACATACTTGGCCTCTACAGGATCTCGAAGGCAATCGTCCCGTCTTCTTGTATTCTATGATCGGCTCCATCGGGCATAGTCCCTGGTGAGAAACATAATCTCCTCTTGGTCGATGCTCTTTTTGGGTTTGACTTCCCAAAAAGCGTTCTTGGCACATCACCTTCGCCCGAGCCGGCTAATTTCGAGAGAGCATTCGCTGATGATTTTCTCGACCTTGGTACTTGGTCGAGGACAAATCGTTTTAATGGCTCAATCTCATCCTTGATCGGGCCGCATATATTTGCTCATTGATGCTTCTTTGCATTCAAAATCTCCAGTTGACTCGGGCCGACAACTAAGAGAGAGTCCGATTTGGCCTCAATCTCTACAGCTCCAGCCGCCTTACACATTTTGATTCCAGCCAAGAGTGCTTCATATTCAGCTTCGTTATTGGACGCTTTGAATTGGAATCTTAATGCATATTCAAACTTGTCCCCTTCGGGAGATTGACAAATGATTCTCGCCCCACATCCATTAAGCGTGGACGATCCATCAACCATGAGCGTCCAATGCTTCCTTCCTTCGCTGGATCATATATTGGCTCCATGGTTGGCCGAGTAAGCTCAACTATAAAATCGCCCAAGGCTTGCCCCTTAATGGCTTTCCTCGGTTCAAATGATATATCAAACATGTTGAGCTCAACCGCCCATTTTAACATTCACCCAGCGGCTTCCATCTTCTGCAGAACTTGCTTCAAAGGTTGATCAGTATAGACGAGTATACTGTGCGCCAAGAAATAGGGCCTTAACTTTCTGCTGGCCATGACGAGGGCCAATCCAAACTTCTCAACGGGAGTATACCGATTTTCCGCATCCTTGAGCACGTGACTGACGAAGTATATTGGGATCACGGACGGATTCTCTTTCGGCCAACAAGACGGCACTCACGGCTTGAGTGGATACAGCCAAGTATACAAACAATTTTTCCCCCTCGGCGGGATCGACCAACCTAGGCAATGCTGAAGATGATCTTTGACGTCTTTGAAGGGCTTCCTCCGCCTCGTTGTCCATTCAAACTTGGCTTTTTTCTTGATCGTGGCAAAGAAGTGATGGCACTTGTCGCCTGACTTAGACAAAAATCGTCCAAGGGCAGCCAAGCAACCCGTCAGCCGCTGTACCTCTTTTACCTTCGAAGGAGACTTCATGTCTAGAACAACTTGAACCTTTTCAGGGTTGGCTTCTATTCCCCTCTGATCCACCAAGAATCCTAAAAACTTCCCTGACAAAACCCCAAAGACACATTTGCTGGGGTTCAGCTTTAACTTGTATTTCCTGAGAGTTTCAAAAGTTTCTCTCAAATCACTAACATGACTTTATTCTTGACGGCTCTTGACTATCATATCATCAATATATGCCTCCATATTTCGTCCCAACTGTGGCTGAAAAACATTATTGATCAATCTTTGAAAAGTGGCCGGGGCATTGCGCAGGCCGAATGGCATCCTCAGCCAGCCATACAGCCCTTTTTCAGTAATGAAGGACGTTTTGTCCTGATCCTCTGGCCACATTGGGATTTGATGAAAGCCTGAATAAGCGTCCATGAAGCTCAGCAATGCGTGGCCGGCTGTGGAGTCTACCAGACGATCCAACTTAGGCAAGGGGAAACTGTCCTTAGGACAAGCCTTGTTGAGATCAGTGTAGTCCACACACATTCTCCAGGTGCCATTGGGCTTTGGCACCATGACCACATTTGCTATCCAGTCAGGATAATAGGTTTCTTTGATGAACTTGGACTCCAGCAACTTCTGAACTTCTTGGTCGACTGCCTGGTTTCTAGCCGGTCCCAAATGCCTCTTCTTCTGACGAACAGGTTTCAAATTTGGATCAACATTCAACCGATGGACGGCTACTTCCGGATCAATTCCAGGCATTTCCTCAACGCAATAGGCGAACACATCTTGAAACTCTTTCAGCAAGTGGACT
Organism: Beta corolliflora; assembly: GCA_947648045.1. Classification (NCBI taxonomy): domain Eukaryota; kingdom Viridiplantae; phylum Streptophyta; class Magnoliopsida; order Caryophyllales; family Amaranthaceae; genus Beta; species Beta corolliflora. The sequence goes on from CANSZD010002896.1 coordinate 42,384, forward strand.
AGATGACCCTTCAAACCAGGACTGAGTGAAGACCCAATTTTGAGGGTCCTTTTCGGGACGAGCTTCATCCGAGACGTACCTCTTCGGGGGGCTTCTACGGCTCGGGACGTTCTACCGCTAGTCCTATGATGGCCAGGACCTCTTCAGGCGAGGAGGGTTCTTCCTTGATGATTTCATATTTCCTCTTCTTGCTAGGGAGGTGCTCAGACGCTTTCCTTGAGGGAGCAAGAGGCGTCTGAGGGCTCTCAATGGTCGGCTTTAATCCAGACGTTTTCCTCTCGCTAGCCATCTTCGTCTGATCTTTCTCTATTCCAGACGTTTTCCTTTCGCCGGCAACCTTCGTCTGATCTTCGCTGCCTATTTTCCATGATGACGGCTTGAGGGTAGTCAAATAACATTCCCTAGCCACCTGCTGGTCTCCATATAATGAGCCAATTTGGCCATCATCACACTCATACTTCATCAACATCAGGTGAGTTACTATGACTGCTTTGACATGATTCAGAGTTGGTCGTCCAAGAATGACATTGTAGGCTGTCAAGTCTCGGACCACCAAGAACTTGATAAACAAGGTTCTAGCTGCATCCTTCTCTCCCACTCGAACGGGTAAAGTAACAGTTCCCATTGGATGAATGACTCCTCCCCCAAACCCTATGATGGGATGGTGAACGGGAATTAAGTTCTTCTCATCAAACTTTAGTCTGGACAAGCAGTCAGCACTAATGATATCCGTCGAGCTTCCGGTATCGATAAGAATTCTTCTCACTTTCAAGTTTGCTATTTTCATTTCCACAACCAAAGGATCATCATGGGGAGTCCTCAACCTGCCCCGATCCTGCTCACTAACTACCACTTTTGGGAAAGGCTCGGCCTTCGTCTGATCAGCTAGCAAGACTTGGCCGAGTTCCCTAAGGTAGTTTTTGTGACCCCTATTTGTTGGTCCTCCTACTGCAAATCCTCCTGAGATTACCAGAGCAACATCTTCGTCTGTGCTGGCACTCTCTTTCTTCTTAGCATGCCAGTCGTCCTTCCTCTGAAACTTCCTTCCCCCTTGGGTCATATAGGAGTTCATCTTTCCCTTTCGGGCTAATTCCTCTAAAGCCTTTTTAAGGTGCTTGCATTCATTAGTTTCGTGACCGCAATCCTTGTGGAAGTGGCAATACTTGCTCTTATCCCTGTTTCTATAAGGGGTTTTCATCTCAGCTTGGGCCTTCAACTCATACTGATCCTTAATCTCCATGAGAATGGAGTATTGATCTTTGTTAAATTCAATAGGATTAGATGAGGATGGCTCAGCCTCTTTTCTCTTATTCCTTCTGGACGAAGTGGTGGTGGAGGCTACTGCCCAAGTCTCGGCCTTCTTGGGGTTGCTCTTCTTTGGCTGAGCAACCTCTTCAGGCTTCTTAGACTCGGGATGCTTTGCCTCAGCACACACTTCGGTAGCGTGAATAAACGCTTCTGCTTCCCTTAAAGCTTCGGCAAGAGTGGAGATTTTCTTTTTAACAAGATCAAACTTAAAGCTTCCTGGCCTTAGTCCCCTGATGAAGGCGTCGAAGGCCACTCCAGCATTAAGATCTTGAATCTGAAGAGCTTCTAGATTGAATCTCTTAACGAAACTTCTAAGAGCCTCCTTAGGACCTTGGACGACCTTGCCTAGGTGCATGCTTGTTTTTTGCTCTTGCTTGTTGGCAACAAAGTGACTAGTGAATAAGAAACCGAGTTCGTGAAATTATTGATCGAATTGGGTGGAAGATTGTTAAACCACTTCGAGCTACTCCCTTCGAGTTCTTTGGAAAGTTCTTACACCAGGTAGCATCATCTACTCCTTGGACGTACATCCGATGCTTGTATGCGGATAAGTGATCATCGGGATCGGTTGTTCCATCAAAAGGTTCTATAGTAGGGAGTTTAACCTTTGGGAAGGGGGCGCCTCCATTATCCCGGCCGAGAATGGAGTGGGCCGGTTAATCGGGAGGGCTCCCATCTCGTCCCTCCATGGGTATGTACTCCTTACGATATTCCTTTAACACTTTGGATCAGACGACGTATTTGCAGGCAATGGACGCCTATAGACCATGGGCTGAGCCACCGTCTTCTCCTGCCGTGGATGAACAAGAGAATGACTTAAACTTCGTCCCTCCCCCCTCGGACGTCAACCTCAATGGAGGGTCTCTCGGGTATGATGTAGAACCCGTGGCCGATCGTTGTATTGCAACGGCCTCTCTTTGCTTCTAGATATTCCCTAGCATCTGTTTCCATTCGGTGCCCACTTGGACGAACATGGTCCCGGGTCCTTACCACCGAGGTTCCAGTCCATCTTTCTTCGCCGATCCTTATCCTCTTGTTGCTTTCCTCTTGCCGTTCTCCTAGATGGTTCCTGACGAACATGTCGGCTAGGGCCTGGACGATCCTCTTGGGAATGTCCCCTAGGAGGAGGTGGATTGTTAACAGCTGGCTCAGGGTTAAGCCTGAAAAACAGCATATTGCTCTTGATCTGTTCCTGGACGATTGCAGCCATCTTTGCCTGGAAATCATTCAAGGCGTTCTCTAGATGGGCGGCCATCCTTGGCCGTTCAAGATTCTCTTGAATGACCGGGTTTCGGCTTGGTCCAGTAACTTGGACGATGGACGGGGGCCTATCCCTTCCTCGAGGCGGTCTCTCGTGTTCTACTGTGTCTTCGACATTAACCTGAGGACTCCGGTTTCTGGCAAGGTTGGACGATTGACAATCAGTCATCGTTGCGTCTCCCCACAGACGGCGCCAAATGTTTTGTCCCTTGTCCAACAAGTAAGCTGTAGATGGTGCTTTCTTGTCGAGCAAGTAAACTAGTATCCCTTAGATGTTCTTCTTTGGAGACTTGTGTAACAATGTCTGAATCAACCAAGTCCAAGCCCGAGCTTCGTTCCCGAACCTGCAAAAAGGGACCCACCCTGGAGGTTTGGGTGGTGGCTCCCCCTCCGAAGCTTAAGTCAGATATCAGGTGTTTGTAAGAGAAAAGTAATTCTAGAGAGAGAAAGTGAGAGAGTAGTTTTACAGAGTAACTTTGCACTGTTTGCATTGAATGATCTTTCTCCTGATTTCAGGGGTATTTATAGTGATAGCAAGATGACAGCTAACCTTAACATCTGACCTAGAATAGTGGCTTCTGATTGGTTGAAGAATCAGATCATGACACGTGGCAGGCCATGATTTGGGAGGGTTTGTCAACCACTCTCATGCAGCCACCTCACAGGGCTGGCCTCTGACTTCCTTTTGGGCTAGAAAACTTACCTTTTAACCAAACTGAGCCTAGCCCAAAGGGTAGATCTTCTTCTTCTACTCATCAGGGGGGACACATGTACGACTCAGATGAGCCCAAGTGCCGTAAGCGGAACCGTAGATTTTAGGCTACAACAGACTGGATTTGGACTCAATTTCCCTATACCAAAAAACTTTGAATAGGATTTGGACTTGGCGAAATCCAATTTAGTCCATTCAATAATAAACATACTCCTCTTTAGCTATCTATTATGATTTTTTTTAAAAATTTTGGTAAGATAAATTATAGTAACGCCCTCTCACAGGGCACCTAAATACAAAGCCCCCAAACCCCCCCTAATGAGAATCGAACCTACAACCTGCGGATGGAAGATGAAAGAGCTTACCACCCTTCCACTCCCTCATTCTCTATCTATTATGATGTATATACAAGAAAAAATATTCATGCAGGATCTAGCTACATCTACATTCATCTCAATATATACCTTAAGTGAATGAATCAACTTTTTATAATTCTTTTTATTTTTTATTTTTATAATTTTAACTTATAGGTAACCATAGATATTAGCATAAACTCTATATATTACAATTTACATTTGTAACAAAAAAAATTTACATTGAACGAAGTGAAGATGTATCATGATTCATGGGGTAACAAGTTAAAGAACTTTTATGGTTTTAGAAAGCAGATCAAAATCTCTATTCAAATTCATTTTTATATTTTACTAACAGTTTCTAATCTACTTAACTCTTATATCATGCCACAATTTTGACCATAATAAATCGTAAGGGCCTGTTCTCTTCGGCATAAAACAACTGAACAGAACTGAATTGAACTGAACTAAATTATAACTTAATAGTAATGATAATAATTTAGGAACTGAACTGAACTGAACTGAATTAAACTGAACTGAACTGAACTGAATTGAAAATAAGATGGGAAGAACAGGCCCTAAAAGACAAAATATATATTTCTAAATGGAAGTATGAAACACAACTGGTATTTTTGAAAGATGAAAAAATATGAAAGTACAAGTAAAGTAAAATCTAAAAGGGAATGAAAATATCATATTATGACTTATTACCTATAAAACCAGTGGAAGCCCTAACAAAAAACAATGACGGAGGTTGAGTTTCTTCCTTAAATATTATACAATTTACTTAGGCGACCTTTCTCTTAAGAATGAAACTTAAATCATCTAAGATAATAGATTGAGAAATATTTGTAACAACATAAGTATCCAATTCTTGCATCAAAATTGATATAAGATGACCTTTTTTCAGGTTTATTAATAATCATTTCCATATATGGATGTGCATAAACTATCATGAAATGGAAAAAGTAGATGGTATTTTGCAAATATTATATTTTTTAACTAGTAAAGAATTGTATTGTTGAACTACAAGCCCTTTTTCATTGTATGAATTGCAATTTTTAATTTTTATCCCTTACCATAATTTTTTTTAAAGTATTACTTTGGTTTTATTAGTTTGCCCATCTATTCTAATTTGAGTCTTAACTTTTAGTGAGAGCAACCATTATTCTTGCAAATTACAATTTACCTCTTTTAAAGACTTTGCTCCATGTTTCTCAGCTATAGAATCTCAGTTGGAAGACAAAATGATCCCGACTCATTCATTGTTCGATCGACTTACTTTCACTACGAAGGTGACTACTTTCCGAAAGATTGCCCATTATGTTATGACAGATGTGAGAAAGAACAAATAATTGAATGCAAAACAAAGAGAAATCACAAACAGATTTAACGTGGTTCACCAACGGAGTGTTGGCTGATTTATTGATGTGGAGGAATTACAGAATTACAGAATTACAGATGTGATTATAACTAAATCGTCGAATTAACGATTTAGGTTAAAAGCCTATTTATAACCCGACTCGAAAATCGCCATCCCGCGTCAAAAACAGATCCTCCCGGTCGCCCGGGCTAAATCTCCCGGTCGGGCACGCATACGAATTTGGCGGAGAATCGCCCGGACAACTCGCCCGGTCTCCCGGGCCAAGTCGCCTGGGCGGGCGACCTCACCCAGTCGGGCGAGACTTGCCCGGTTGACCGGGCAAGCCCTCAAATATCCCTATTTTGCCTACGTCTTCACCAGATTCAAGGGATCAATCTTACAAATCTCCACCTTGACTTGAATCCTCTCACAACGAACCAGATAACCAGATAACAGACGCATTGAACACAATGCCCAGATTCTCCCTGCAAACAGATTTGCCCCGAAAGACAACCAGACCAGATTTGTCCCTTAAGGACACCAGATTAGCCTCTAAGGACCCCAGATTTCCCCAAAGGGCAATTAACAATCACAAACATTGAGCAAGTTCAAACAATGTTGAAACTTACTCTACGGATCCGGTTTGGTGAGCATATCAGCAAGATTATCAGTTGTACCTACCTTCTTCACCTTAACCCTTTTCTCACTCCTCAGAAAATGATATCTCACATCAATGTGCTTAGTTCTTCCATAATGGACTTGATCCTTGGCTAAGCATATTGCACTCAAACTGTCACAATACACAATGGCCTGATCGTGATGTATACCAAGATCACTGACTAGTCCTTTTAACCATATTCCCTCTTTAGCAGCTTCTGTCAATGCCATGTACTCTGCTTCAATAGTAGACAAAGTAACTGTAGCCTGCAAAGTTGCCTTCCAACTCACAACAGAACCACCAAGAGTAAATAGATAACCAGTCATAGACCTCCTACTGTCAACATCTCCAGCATAATCAGAATCAGAATAACCAGTAACTAAACACTGAGTATCATTCCCATAAATGAGACCAACATCAGACGTACCTCTAAGGTAGCGAAAAATCCTCTTGACTGCCTGCCAATGCTCCTTACCAGGATCACCCATGAACCTACTAACAACACTGACTGCATGTGCAAGATCCGGTCTAGTGCAAACCATAGCATACATCAAGCTCCATACTACACTAGCATAAGGAACCCGACTCATGTACTCCTTCTCCTCAGCAGACTTGGGTGCAAAAGCAACAGACAAATGATTATTGGAAGCACTTGGAGTATCTATAGGCTTAACTGTTGACATGCCAAACCTTGACAAAATCTTCTGAATGTAACCTTTCTGTGACAAGAAAAGCTTCCTCTGATCTCTTTCCCTATAAATCTCCATCCCCCCAATCTTTTTCGCAGCACCCAAATCCTTCATCTCAAATTCAGCACTGAGAAGACCCTTCAACCTCTGAATATCAGACTTGGACTTTGCAGCTATGAGCATATCATCTACATACAGGACCAAATAAATCAATGATCCATCATCCAGCTTGTTGTGATACACACAACAATCATACAAACTCCTGTTGTGGCCCAACTCAATCATATAGCTATCAAACCTTTTGTACCACTGCCTAGGAGACTGCTTTAGCTAATACAAGGACTTCTTCAGTCTGCAAACATAGTCTTCTTTTTCAGGAACCTGAAACCCATCTGGTTGAGTCTTATAAATCTCCTCTTCCAAATCCCCATGTAGGAAAGCTGTTTTCACATCTAGTTGCTCAAGTTCAAGATCCTGATGTGCAACTGTTGCTAGTAGCACCCTGATGGAAGTATGTCTGACCACTGCTGAGAAAATCTCATTATAATCAACTCCTTCCCTTTGCGTGAACCCTCTTGCAACAACCCGAGCTTTATACTTGACTCCCTCAGAAGGTGAGGTCCCTTCCTTCTTCTTGAAAACCCATTTGCAGGTGACAATCTTTCTCTCCTTAGGACGTTTGACTTAGGGCTGTTCAGAGTGCGGTCTGGACCGCACCAAACCGCCACCAAAACCGTTTTTCGCGGTTTGGGTTGGTTTGCGGTTTCAAAATTGCGGTTTGGGTTATGATTTCAAGCAAACCGCGGTTTACGGTTTGGGTTGGGTTTGAATTTTTGTAAACCGAAACCGCATCGTAAACCGCAGTTTTATATGATTTTTTTTAAAAAAATTATTTCTACTATTTTGATTTTTTTTAAATATACGCTTGACAAGCTAGCATACGAGTATACTAATACGGGTATTAGGTATTTAGATTTCATATTTATTTGGACTCTTTATATTTATTACCAAATTTTTTTACTCTTAGATTACAAAATTAATGTCGGGGAGGAAAAAATGGTTAAACCGCACCAAACTGTTTTGCGCGGTTCGGTTTGGGTTGGTTTGGGCATAAGTGCGGTGCGGTTTGGGTTGGGAAAATGTCAAACCGTGTATTTGCGGTTTGGGTTGGGTTACATCCCAAACCGCACCAACCCAACCCGCGAACACCCCTAGTTTGACTAGCTCCCAAGTCTAATTTTTATCCAGAGACTCCATTTCATCTCCCATTGCAGCGAGCCATTGAGCAGACTCACTACCTGAAACAACTTCTTTGTTGGTGGATGGCTCATGAGTATCTACCTCCACCTCTTCAGCAACCTGCAGTGCATAAGCAACCATATCCTCAAAACCATACCTCCTAGGAGGTCCCACACCAACTCTTCTAGCTCTATCAAGTGCTATGCTAGGTCGATGTGCTTCAGATGAGGCTGATTGATGACTAGAAGATTAAGATTTAGTAGCAACATGTTGATCTTCTCCACCTAGGTGCTGTGATTCACTCTCATCATGAGTGACTTGCAGCTCCACCTGGTTATCAACATCACTACAAACAGACACCACCATGGACTTCACAGTGGGGTTAAGCATATAATTTTCATCAAATATTACACTTCTACTAAGTATAACTCGACTCTCAGAAGGTGACCAGATTCTATAGCCCTTAACTCCACTCCCAAAACCCACAAATACACCCTTCTTAGCTCTATGTTCTAATTCACCCTCACTTACATGATAATAAACAGTAGAACCAAAAACTCTCAACAAAGAATAATCTTCAGGCTTACCAGACCACACCTCATAAGGTGTTTTACAATCAATACCAGTGTGAGGTCCACGGTTGATCAGATAGCAAGCTATACTTACAGCTTATGTCCAAAATCTTCTAGCTAACCCAGCATTAGAGAGCATGCACCTCGCTCTCTCCAACAATGTCTGATTCATGCGTTCTGCTACCCCGTTCTGTTGTGGAGTATTCCTGACAGTATGATGGCGAGAAATCCCTTCATTCTTGCAGAACTCATTATACTCAAACCAACAGAATTCCAGACCATTATCAGTTCGCAGCCTTTTGATCTTCCTTTCAGCTTGATTTTCCACCAAAGCCTTCCATTGGTTGAAATTCATGAAAGCCTCACTTTTATGCTTAATCATAATTACCCAAGTCATCCTTGAACAATCATCGATCATCGACACAAAATAACTATGACCTCCAATAGATTCAACTCGGGAAGGACCCCAACAATCAGAATGGATATAATCAAGTGTGCCCTTTGTTGTATGCACAACCTTTGGAAACTTGCTGCGATGAAGCTTCCCAAACACACAATGCTCGCAGAACTCTAGATCCTGCGGCTTGTGCCCACATAGAAGATCCCTTTTTGACAGAATTTGCATCCCCCTTTCACCCATATGTCCAAGCCTCATATGCCACAGCTTGGTCATATCCTCCTTGTGAACCTCAGATGATGCAACAACAGTGGAACCTATCACAGTAGAACCTTGAAGAAAATATAAGGTACCATTTTTAATACCTTTCAGAACCACCTTCGAACCTTTGTAAACACTCATAACTCCACCTTCACCTTGAAAACTGAAACCCTTACTGTCAAGTAGACTCAAAGATATCAGATATTTTATCATCAGTGGAACATGCCTAACTTCGTTCAAAGTGCAGAATGTACCATCATAAGTCCTCAACCTGATGGAGCCTATTCCAACTACTTTGCAGGCAGCACTGTTGGCCATAGAAACATTGCCCCCATCTATCTGCTCATAAGTCGAAAACCACTCCCTGCATGGACTAATATGATACGATGCCCCGGAATCAAGAACCCACACATACCTATAATGTGACTGGTTATTAGCAACTAGGGGCAGATCTTCCTCAGAGTTACCTTTAATTTCTACCAGAGCAGCAGAACCCTCATTCTTTTCCTGCTGCTTCTTTTTCTTAAGACATTCATTTTTCCAATGCCCCTTTTTCTTACAGTAATTACAGACATCATTAGTTTTAGGACCCTTAGAATTCAAATTTTTATGGTTCGATTTCTTTTTACCAGATTTTCCTTGTCCCTTACCCCCTAGTAACAACTAATCCCGATGCCTGATTTTCTGTACTAGAACCAGATGCCTGATGACAGACCTCTCTAGTATGAAGAGCAGATCTTACTTCTTCTAATGACAGACTATCTTTCCCAACAATAAAAGAATCCACAAAATTCTCATACGATAAAGGCAAAGATACTAACAGAATTAAAGCAGCATCCTCATCATCTACTTTAACATCAAAATTACGAAGATCTAGTAAGATAGTCTTCAATTTATCTAGATGGTCCCTCAGAGACGTACCTTCCTGCATACGTAGGCTGAACAGACGTTGCTTCAAAAGCAACTTGTTGGTTAGAGATTTCGTCATGTATAGACTCTCTAATTTCAACCACAGACCGGCGACGGTTTCCTGCTCCGCGACTTCAGTAATTATGTCGTCAGAAAGACACAACATAATTGTTGAATGTGCCTTTTCCTCCAGAATTTCCATCTTAGCGGTGACTAAATCCGTTGACTTCTTTGCCAACAGTGCCCACAACCCCTGTTGCTTCAGTAAAGCCCGCTTCTTGATTTGCCACAGACTGAAACTGTTTCTCCTAGTGAATTTATCGATTTTCACATTCATTCCAGACATCTTTCTCACCCGGATCGAACACAAAGCTCTAATACCAATTTGTTATGACGGATGTGAGAAAGAACAAATAATTGAATGCAAAACAAAGAGAAATCACACACAGATTTAACGTGGTTCACCAACGGAGTGTTGGCTACATCAACGGGCAGAGAGAGAACTGATTTATTGATGTGGAGGAAATACAGAATTACAGATGTGATTATAACTAAATCGTCGAATTAACGATTTAGGTTAAAAGCCTATTTATAACCCGACTCGAAAATCGTCATCCCGCGTCAAAAACAGATCCGCCCGGTCGCCGGGGCCAAATCGTGCGGTCGCCCAGGCTAGGCCGCCCGGTTGGGCGCGCATACGAATTTGGCGGAGAATCGCCTGGACACTCGCCCGGTCTCCCGGGCCAAGTCGCCTGGGCGGGCGACCTCGCCCTGTCGGGCGAGACTTGCCCGATTGACCGAGTGTAACACCCCCAAATTTCTTTCTTTTTGAAGAATATATTTATAAAACACTTGAGAAACATGAGAGTATTACCGCCACATGATAACGTTAAAGGCTAAAACTACTAACTACTAAATTAACAATGCAGCGGAAACTAATAATAATAACTTCTCTTTATTGATAAAATAAAAACTTTATTATTCAACTATGACAAAAATGGAATCTATAATAAATAAAAATAGCAACTCCTAGCTTAAGTATTATTCCTCACTAGCTCCCCCATTTGAAGTATGCATCAAATCAACCTGTAAAATCTGCACCAAAAGGGTCATCACAGGGACAAAGCCATAAAACAAACAAACAAAACGCGTGTCAGTAAAAATACTGAGTACATGTATATGCGGAAATTTAAATACTTTATTAAACATTCAAAATATTTCTATAAACCTTCCTTGGATACTTGTAATTAATACTTGTATAATATAAGGTACATAACTTTAATAAAACTCCTTTTCTTGCCTAGGTACCTTTCCTAAAGTGTGCACACCCCCTAAGTTTAGTATTCCTTAATGAGTCTATGACGAGGGGAACTACCTTGTCCACATGACTTATACAAAAAGTACATGAGTAAAATATAATAGCTACCGTTCTTGCTAATAAATAACAAGCCGTTGCCTCTTTATAAATGTGATCATAAAAGATCATATAACTAATAAAATCCTTTGGAAATAATACTCCTTCAAAATAATAATAATTCTTATATAAAACCTTAGCCATATAAAAGCATAAATAATTACTGTTCATAAAAAAAAACTTGAAACTTTTAATTATAGAGATAGAATAATATTTAGTAAAGTAAGGTATTAATAGCTAGCAGGTCATGCAAATTCTATCTGACATATTGGCATATGACCTCGGCATGAAATTAGCACAATAGCAATTGTAGTTTACTGACATGTATCATGACATAATAACAGTGACTAAGAATTTCATGTGGCTTATTCAGAGTACTAATTCACGGCACTTTATAAGAGGATATTATTTCACTCAACTTTTTAACAATCGAACCTACGATCAACTATAAATTACTAGCATGTTCATAGTAAGTCATAAATTTAACATACTCATGTAGACTCATAATATAATATTCATAATAAGGCTCATGAAGTTCATAATAAACTCATATAAACATGCGTTTCAATTCAAAATAATAACCCTAAACATGATACTACGCATGCAGAACAACATTTAAAGATCTACATATACACGCACCTTGAAAATTAATAACTACTAGGGAGAAGAGAAAAGGTAGGCTAAGAGGGAAAAAGAGAGAGTTTAAACTTGAGAAAAGAGATGTATTCCTCAAATTTGGTGTGAAGAATATGATGGGTGGAGGCCCCTATTTATACTAGTTGGACAAGTAGAGTCATACTAGGACTCGGAACTAAAGAGATGGATTTTTAAGAAAAGATAATTAATTTTAGCTAGGATACACTATTTCTTTATGATCATATAGCTAGAATAGAGGAATATTCCATAAGATAAATAGTCTAGATGCTAATTAACCAAAAGATAAAAAAAAAAACAAAGTAACCAATTTGGATACAACTCACGCCCCGTGAGTTTGAACCGAAACAAACTTTTTTTTCTTTTTTTTTTTGTAAATCTTTTCTCTTTATTTTGTAAATCCTTTTCAAAATATTTTTAATTTTTCTAAACTAATTACTTGGATTATAATATGTAAACTTTTAGGCCCAATATTTAATTTGGGCTAGAGTCTATTTGAAAAACCCATAATCTATTATAAAAGCCTATTTAAAATCTTTATAATTAATAAAAAGTTTTTTTAGTATATAAAATCTTTTAAAAATTATAACTAATAACTTACTAAAAATACGGAGTATTACAGACTACCCCCCTTAAAAGAAGTTTCGTCCTCGAAACTTAAAGCAAGCAATGCAAGAGACAAAGCAAGTAAAACATATATACCACCAACTTCCTATAAAAGTAAGTTGGCTCACATAATAACTCATAAATAAGTCAAAATTAGGTCAAAAATAGGGTTCTAAGTCAAACGCGCGAAACTCTATCGCATTCTACCCCCCTTAAAAGGAGTTACGCCTCCGTAACTCTACTACTAACCTCTGCAAACAACTCTGGATATTTCTTTCGCATCTCAGCCTCTGCTTCCCATGTTGCTTCTTCAGACTTCTTATTAGACCAGAACACCTTAACGATTTTAACATCCTTATTCCGGGTACTTCTAACCTTACTGTCTAAAATCTTAATCGGCCTTTCTTCATAAGACAAGTTCTCATCAATTTGGACTGTTTCAGGTTGCAATACATGCGATTTATCAGGGATATACCGTCTCAACTGTGATATATGGTACACATTATGAGCACGGCTTAATTCAGTGGGTAGGGCTAGTCTATAGGCCACCTTTCCAACCCTATCCAAGATCTCATATGGGCCTATAAACTTAGGGCTAAGCTTCCCTTTCTTCCAAACCTCATCACACCCTTCATTGGTGAAACTTTCAAAAGCACTTTTTCTCCCACTTCATATTCTTCTTCCCTACGCTTCAGATCCGCGTAGCTTTTCTGACGATCTTGGGCTGCCTTAATCTTTCCTTGGATCATCTTGACTTGTTGCACGGTTTCTTCAATCAATTGAGGTCCAAGTATAACTGTTTCACTTATATCGTTCCAACATAGTGGGCTTCTACATTTCCTACCATACAAAGCCTCGAATGGTGCCATGCCTATACTTGAATGATAAATGTTGTTATAGGAGAACTCTATCAGATCTTGATGATCTTCCCATGAACCCTGATATTCCATGACACAAGCTCTTAACATATCTTCTAAGGTTTGGATGGTCCTTTCAGTCTGACTGTAACAGCCTGCTCCAAATAACAGCTTAATTAAGACCTAATACTGATAATTACGAAGTTAAGCTGCTAATTAAAGGGACTGTTAGGGCGGATTTCCGCACCTTCCCTGCTAGGGAAAATCAGGAAAATCCCATAGTATCCAAGCTTATTATGAAAATAAGTTATAATAAATTAGTTATTACAATATGTTTTGAGTACATAGATTACAAATCGAAAATACAAGTTTAACCTGCCAAGGAACATTATATAAAGCAGTTATCTCATAGCGACGGACTAAACACATTGATCATGACTTCACATTCGCACACATGAGCTAACTCGTACATTCTTTCTAATCCTGCAAAACAGATGAATCTGCCCCCACCAGGACAGGTTCATAGAACAAAACGGGTCAGCTTACGCTGGTACACAAGTCCCACCGATTCCAAAATAATAAGGTAGCTGAAATTACGCAATCGTTTCTTATACTCAAAGCGTAAACTCGTAATTTACGAGATACTTTTATTCTTATTCAGAAATACGTTAATACTTGCTCATAAATACGTTAGTACTTGCTAGAAATACGTTGGTTCTTTCCTGTAAACTTCCATAGAAATACTTTTGCATATACTGGAGAAATTTCCAAGAATTAGCTCAAGATATCACACATCATTCTCGATATATATCACAAATAATAATCTTATACTTATCATAAACATAGCATAACTCCAAGGAAGGAACACAAATGGAGAGGGCCAGGCCACAACTCCAGACTTTTGAGGGACATCTTCCCACCTTTCTTATTTTCTGCTTGCAAGACTTCTAGGTCATGACCCTACATAACGGAGCAATACCCGCTCGAAACACATAATGAGCAAACCCGCTCTACAAATGTTGTTCACTTCCCCTTATAAAACAAAACTTGTAATCATACAAAAATATTTATACTCAACACTTGTACTTAAATACTTATGCTGAAATACTTATACTTAAACACTTATACTGAAATACTTATACTTTTATAACTATACTCAAATAACTTACTTAATACTTATCCATAATCATTATTTCATCCATCATAACAAACTTTAACTTATCAAATCAAGTTTTCGTAAAACAAGCTTGCTATGTCAAGTTCCACTATTTTTGGAAAGGTGACTTAACAGTCAGGTTTCGAAAGAATGTTGTGATCAGTTGAGGTAGTTAAAGGTGGTATTATCAATACATGGCAGTATATAAAAGGTTATAGAAGGGCTCTTAATATATGGAAATATTATCTCACACAAGCACCACATATACCAATTCCCATGGTTTTCGGTTTGGTGTTAAAGAACAATGGTTTTTATGCAAAGATCACTTGTAACTCTTGTGCCAAGCCAAAGTTTTGGTTTAACTCTTAATTTATGAATAGGGCAGTAGGTGTCCATCATTCAAAAATATTTTAAGAACCAAAAGAACAAGGGTTTACTAGCTCGGAAAGCAATTAAGCGAAAAGTCGAGTTTTAAGTGTTGGTTTCTTCTCAAACGAAGGTTATACTTGTCATAAGTGGAAAAAATATGAAACAAGGATTCATCAACACTCAAGACATGGAATTTCCAGAAGTATACAATGAAAGGACAGCAACATTTAAGGCATTTAATCAAAGGTACACTCATAGTAGAAGCACGGTTTGATCGATTTTAGAGGAACTTGACATGCAACGATTTATATTTCGGAAATCATTACCAAAACTCACATGCAACACATTGAAAACATACACTTATAATTCATTAACAAATCAGTAAGTTCTCAACCAAACATACATTCGAAGCTCTCACAAATTCCATAAAACGAGTGTTATTCAAACAACTAGAAAGCAAGGATTCGAAGGGTGGTTCCTGTGTACCTTAATCTGATGTTTGGGAATCAAATCTTCTTTAACCACTCTTATCACTTCTCCAGCAACTCCATAGGACCTTAGAGAAAACATTCATAACTTAAAATTCAGCAATTAACCCAAAGAAACCAAGTTTCAATCTAGTAAACCTCATAAGTGCTGGAATTCAGCCACAACTCACCTTCCTTGGTTTTCCTTAATGCTACTGAAGTGAAACCCCAAAAGTAACGCTTGCCTAGTATGGAGAACAACTTGATAAGCCTAGGGAAGTGATTGCATGCAAGATTCAGAGCTAGAATCCAAGAGGAACAAGCTGCCAACAGCAGCCTCTGCACCCGCCAGAATGGCGTGAAGAAGAAGAGGAGATGGTGATGGATTTTGGTGTGTTTTTGTAAAATGAAATCTGATGAAATGAATCAAGGACCTTTGTCACATATATATAGAGAATTGGTAATGGCAAGCTCGTGATTTTGGTTTAGTAATGAGGGCAAAATCGTCTTTTCACAGCTTAGGAGCATTCCAGAATTTTATGATTTTTACTTAATCCTTAACCTTCCGTAATTAAGTTCCAATCCTTCATTATACTTAAACTAAATCCTCAAAATATGTCTTATAACTTAATAAAGATATTTTGGCTCATTTATCCCTTAAATCATAATTACAGAGTATCTCAAACACAATATCGATAATAGCTCGAAGTTTCGAAATTTCAGAACAATGCTCAACGTTCTTAACGTAATTCGTAAATAACTTATCTTAACTCATAATTTGCATTCATAATCACATAAGAAACATATAATATTCAGATTCACAGATAAACTTCACATAGGAACTATTCACAATTTTCTTATTCCTCAAAGACGCATTTGATTAAGTACTAATTAGTATGTTAACGTATCTCGTTTATCTTAATGATATCGTCTTAAAAAAAATGAGACTATTACACTCTACCTCCCTTAAAGAAGTTTCGTCCTGAAACTTATATCGTACCTTAGATTAATGAGGATACCGATCTCGCATATCTAATTTGTTCTCACATGTTGCTTTTCCTGTTCCACAGTTGGTTATTAGATCCTTGGCTAAAGTAATGTCGGCCTTGTAATACTTTTCTTTTTATCAAGAGTCTTAATGTAACATTAATTAATTCTTAGTTACACAGATTCATATCTCCAAATCTCATAACCTAAAGTTTCAAAACTTTTATAACATATACCCAAATCTCTTAAGGTAACAATACTATACAAATTCTTCCAGTAACCCAGAGGAGAACATGAGTTACAAATCCATTAACAGATTTGATTGGTCGTAACCATTTAGTGCAACAAATCGCGGAACTTAAGTTTGTTCTTTTTTAAGTCACTTAAAAGGGAACAATTCATATAGGACATATCAGAATTCATATTGCTTTAATATCACACTCATAATGCTTGTATGATGGCAATTAACAACCAAATGTGACAATCATAACATAACAAACACCTCTCGGAGTATTCGTAAATTAACCACAACATTTCTTGAAACAAAGGTTAAATACCTATAACCTGAACTACTTCCAATTTTTTTTCCTCGAATTTCTCGCACTTGCTTCTTAGTCTCATGATCTTACAGGCCTGATGGGAATTTCAGGCTCACGTCATCCCAATAAATAAGTGTTCGCCCTTTATCTCCACACAGAGTTTTATACGAAGTTATACTCGATTGGTAGCCTTTGCTATAGAAGAATTTCGTCCATGCTAATTTACCTCTCCATGAACCCCTAAAGTCCAATACATGAGCTTGCAACATATCTTTCAACATTTGATAAAACACCCTAATTGCTCATACCACTTCTCCCCTCACACTTCCCTTCTTGGCAATTTAAGTAGTTTGCATCATATTGCAGCACATCTCGCTTCAACCCTTTCCACCAAATTTTTTATATCCTGATTCATCCTGTCTTCTTCGTGATGAACTGAGTACGCACTGGTATGCGCGTTTCTAGAATTCTTTCTCTTTTTCCCCTATATCCGATTCATCGTTACTCACCATTTCCTATTTCTTTATATTCTTTCGTCACCATATGCTTGAAAAATCCGTTATCTCATTTTCCTCTATCTTTAACCACAGTTCCTTGATAAACTTATTTTTGCACTTACTTAGCTCATATTTCCTTAAAAGGAATATTTTTGTCATAAAACATTTAGTTCTCCTTATAAATTCCCTTCCTTAATCATATTCAACTCCGATTGCATTACTCTTTATATACTCCCATGGTGTCGAAATGATGAAATCATTTTCCTAGCGAGGTTCCTGTTCAAAGCATCTACTACCTTATCTGCCTTCCCCGGTGAACTAAATGTCTACATCATGATCCTTGGCAATTCTAGCTACCTTCGCTATCTAACTTTCATCTCTTCCTAAATAAAGATATTCCTTAAGTTTTAATGATTAGTATAAACCTTTTAGGTTACTTAATTTAATAAAACCTCTATAATTTTAAGGCAAATTCCTTAGCTTCCATTTCAGATCATGCGCAAAGTAATTTTCTTATGGCTTTAACTACCTAGCTAGGCGCATAGGCTGCCACTCGCCGATGTTACATCAATATACATGCCAAACTTTCCTGAGAAACATAGCGATACACTTTAAGTCCTTCTGTCCCCGAAGACGAAGCTAGAACTAGGCATTGGTTAACCTTTTCTTTAACTTCTGGAAAGCTTCCTCATAATTCTCTGACCACTCGAATTTTATTCTTTCCATAATACTTCTTTAGGATGCGCTTCCTGATTCTTTGAACATACCAAAATATCATCTACAAGAATTGTCATAATTTAGTCTAATATCACTACATCGTATTTACGAACGCTACTGGTGCATTACTATGCTCGATCGGTGTTTTCACAACTGATAGTGACCATAACCCATCCTAAACGTCATATTCGAAATATTTTCCCTTCCTGTGTGCATCTAGTAATATTCCTGATCTTAGATCTACTTCAAATACCCCACTCCTTTTAATTGATCGCATGAATCATCTATTCGAGATTACGAATTCCTATTCCTAAATGTAATCTTATTAGTCTGTTGATTATTTTCACATAATTTCATTAATTCATCTCCCCGTTAGAAACATTGGTCGAATATAATCTTTTTACATTATTCTTCTAACTACGTCACTAACCTGGCCATCTTAGCTTTAAAAGTAGGCGTGGTCCCTGCCACCTATCATATATAAAAATCGATCACCTTATATAATCGCAATGCTCGCAAACTCTCGGATAATACATCTGGGAATCATCAACTACCGAAGTTCCCTTCATCCTCCATTACTCCCTTATGATTCTCTACTATTTGAATTATGTAATCAATACCTTCCAGTAATGCATCTCCATTTATCACCCTGCTCTGTTCTTCCAAGCTTGACAACGACACCCTGCTATATAATACTATCTTTGCTTGGTTCTTTCTCAGCCAAGACATCCTCCAAAATTATATTATGATACTCCAAATCGAGAAATATTAAACCCACATGCAACCTTGACCCTTGCAATCTTAACTACACAATCTCTAATTAATCATTTACAACAACTCGGCCCTCTATCAGACATATAAATTGTCACAATGAAGTTTAACAACAACGCGATTGGAGATACATAAATGCGCAGTCCCCAAACACAACAAATTAGCTAAGGCTTTACAATGTTTTTTTTTATTCCTAAAACCACATCACTTGAAATCTCCTGCAACCCTGGTGTAACTTCGACTTCCCCTCGACGTTTCCATCTTCGCTTCTTGATTCCCCCGTCCGTAAATCTTCCTTTTCTTCAATGTTCTTTTCTCTTTTTTTTTTTAAAAAAATTTTCATCTGCACTTACTCTAGAGCACAATCATATGACTTCCCTAAGGTCGGATAAGACCCAATTCTCTTGAGTTTCAGTTCCTCAAAACAATGCCCGACTTCCACTTTGTTTTTTATCATGACAATATTCAACCTACATATTTGAGGAAATCATATGCCAAATCCATTATATACAGATTCCATTCTAATAAGTAATATCAAGTTTTCAAATTCCAAAACTATTTTCGTACTGCAAAACATATAAGAGAGACATATAACTTATTCGTATTCACGTTCATTTCACAATCGAAACTCATAACATAGCCAACTACAACACATGTTATTGGAGGTATACAAGTTATTTATAAAACAAATCACAAAGTACTTGTAACTAACATATATAGACTCCAAAAGTTTAACCTGGTCAATTCCCATCACAATCTGTAACACCCCGATTAGGTTATTACACAATTATATTGATTCTTATATTACCGAAACGATATCCATATTTTCGGAGTTACTGCCCCCATACCTTCTACCTGGATAACCATATTACATCCTAACAAATTGTCTACGACAATTATTATTATATGTTAATAAATCTTACCCCATATCACCACATCAAACATAAATATACCAGGATTTAGCTATCTACCTGAAACTTATACTCCAATTACTTATACCCATTATTCATATTAATCTCTAATCAATAACTTACAGTAGTACTTCTCAATGTTTGAACATGTCCATATTACTCCTAACTCCATACTTGTTCCTTTATAAACTCATAACAATAAATTCCTAGCTCTCCATTTACACCACTAGCTTAATGCAAAAACAAAGCTTACTTAAATAATACCAACGTAGCTAGTTTGAGTTTACATCCTCATATATACACTCTTTGTTCCAATTTATCCTCATAGTTTCACAACAAATTTACTTATAATTACATTCATAAAAGAAATACTAACACAAAGCTTTAGTACAACCAATTATCTTTCACTCCGTCTTTCTCTCCACGAGTTTTACGTTTATACATCGCTCCATGGTGAGAATTGTCTGGTATGGCTAACCCCGCCTCTGGCACTCCAGAGTATCATTGATCTCACCTCCATTTCTTCCACAACGTTTCCAACCTAAACAAACTCTTATCCTTATTATTCATAATTATATCATAACCTTGAATCGCTTCATTAAACCTATACAATTCTACCATATTCTATTAGCCTTGACGAAAACTAGCCCATGGCTCACAAATCACATTGGCTTAAGTCCTTGGTTGCCTTTAGTGGCTCCTACAAGCCTCCATAACCTCTTTCTATAGCCATAATGTGACCTAGTGCCCAACTAGCATGGTCAGCCGCATCATTTACCATTTACCGATAACATAATAGGTGTCGAGTCCTCCTTTTATAAGCATATTCTCACTTACGCTTCAATGGAATCTACTTAGAACCATTTATACCCAAATCTCATATCATTCACATACACATTCGTACACATAAATTCACATAGCACAAACATAATCACGCACATATATTCACAAATGTTTTGAAAACCTATATATATATATATATATATATATATATATATATATATATATATATATATATATATATATATATATATATATGAAATTGGCTTTAATTTTCCATTCTTAAGAAAATACTTGTTTAAAGACTCTTATTGTTTCCAAAACTTGCAAATTAGAAATACTTAATTCTGGGTTTCGAAAACCTTGGCTCTGATACCACTTGTAACAGCCCGCTCCAAATAGCAGCTTAATTAAGACCTAATACTGATAATTACGAAGTTAAGCTGCTAATTAAAGGGACTGTTAGGGCGGATTTCCGCACCTTCCCTGCTAGGGAAAATCAGGAAAATCCCATAGTATCCAAGCTTATTATGAAAATAAGTTATAATAAATTAGTTATTACAATATGTTTTGAGTACATAGATTACAAATCGAAAATACAAGTTTTAACCTACCAAGGAACATTATATAAAACAGATTATCTCATAGCAACGGACTAAACACATTGATCATGACTTCACATTAGCACACATGAGCTAACTCGTACATTCTCTCTAATCTGCCAAAGCAGGATGAATGAATCCGCCCCACGGGGACAGGTTCATAGAACAAAACGGGTCAGCTTACGCTGGTACACAAGTCCCACCGATTCCAATATAATAAGGTGGCTGAAATTACGCAATCGTTTCTTATACTCAAAACGTAAACTCGTAATTTACGAGATACTTTTATTCTTATTCAGAAATACGTTAATACTTGCTCATAAATACGTTAGTACTTGCTAGAAATACGTTGGTTCTTTCCTGTAAACTTCCATAGAAATGCTTTTGCATATACTGGAGAAATTTCCAAGAATTAGCTCAAGATATCACACATCATTCTCCATATATATCACAAATAATAATCTTATACTTATCATAAACATAGCATAACTCCAGGGAAGGAACACGAATGGAGAGGGCCAGGCCACAACTCCAGACTTTTGAGGGACGTCTCCCCACCTTTCTTATTTTCTGCTTGCAAGACTTCTAGGTCATGACCCTACATAACGGAGCAATACCCGCTCCAAACACATAATGAGCAAACCTGCTCTACAAATGTTGTTCACTTCCCCTTATAAAACAAAACTTGTAATCATACAAAAATATTTATACTCAACACTTGTACTTAAATACTTATGCTGAAATACTTATACTTAAACACTTATACTGAAATACTTATACTTTTATAACTATACTCAAATAACTTACTTAAATACTTATCCATAATCATTATTTCAACCATCATAACAAACTTTAACTTATCAAATCAAGTTTTCGTAAAACAAGCTTGCTATGTCAAGTTCCACTATTTTTGGAAAGGTGACTTAACAGTCAGGTTTCGAAAGAATGTTGTGATCAGTTGAGGTAGTTAAAGGTGGTATTATCAAGACATGGCAGTATATAAAAGGTTATAGAAGGGCTCTTAATATATGGAAATATTATCTCACACAAGCACCACATATATCAATTCCCATGGTTTTCGGTTTGGTGTTAAAGAACAATGGTTTTTATGCAAAGATCACTTGTAACTCTTGTGCCAAGCCAAAGTTTTGGTTTAACTCCTCATTTATGAATAGGGCAGTAGGTGTCCATCATTCAAAAATATTTTAAGAACCAAAAGAACAAGGGTTTACTAGCTCGGAAAGCAATTAAGCGAAAAGTCGAGTTTTAAGTGTTGGTTTCTTCTCAAACGAAGATTATACTTGTCATAAGTGGAAAAAATATGAAACAAGGATTCATCAACACTCAAGACATGGAATTTCCAGAAGTATACAATGAAAGGACAGCAACATTTAAGGCATATAATCAAAGGTACACTCATAGTAGAAGCACGGTTTGATCGATTTTAGAAGAACTTGACATGCAACGATTTATATTTTGGAAATCATTACCAAAACTCAAATGCAACACATTGAAAACATATACTTATAATTCATTAACAAATTAGTAAGTTCTCAACCAAACATACATTCGAAGCTCTCACAAATTCCATAAAACGAGTGTTATTCAAACAACTAGAAAGCAAGGATTCGAAGGGTGGTTCTTGTGTACCTTAATCTGATGTTTGGGAATCAAATCTTCTTTAACCACTCTTATCACTTCTCCAGCAACTCCTTAGGACCTTAGAGAAAACATTCATAACTTAAAATTCAACAATTAACCCAAATAAACCAAGTTTCAATCTAGTAAACCTCATAAGTGCTGGAATTCAGCCACAAATCACCTTCCTTGGTTTTCCTTGATGCTACTGAAGTGAAACCCCAAAAGTAACGCTTGACCAGTATGGAGAACAACTTAATAAGCCTAGGGAAGTGATTGCATGCAAGATTCAGAGCTAGAATCCAAGAGGAACAAGTTGCCAACAGCAGCCTCTGCACCCGCCAGAATGGCGTGAAGAAGAAGAGGAGATGGTGATGGATTTTGGTGTGTTTTTGTAAAATGAAATCTGATGAAATGAATCAAGGACCTTTGTCACATATATATAGAGAATGGGTAATGGCAAGCTCGTGATTTTGGTTTAATAATGAGGGCAAAATCGTCTTTTCACAGCTTAGGAGCATTCTAGAATTTTATGATTTTTTCTTAATCCTTAACCTTTCGTAATTAAGTTCCAATCCTTCATTATACTTAAACTAAATCCTCAAAATATGTCTTATAACTTAATAAAGATATTTTGGCTCATTTATCCCTTAAATCATAATTACAGAGTATCTCAAACACAATATCGATAATAGCTCGAAGTCTCGAAATTTCAGAATAATGCTCAACGTTCTTAATGTAATTTGTAAATAACTTATCTTAACTCATAATTTGCATTCATAATCACATAAGAAACATATAATATTCAGATTCACAGACAAACTTCACATAGGAACTATTCACAATTTTCTTATTCCTCAAAGACACATTTGATTAAGTACTGATTAGTATGTTAACGTATCTCGTTTATCTTAATGATATCGTCTTAAAAAAAATGAGGCTATTACACTGACCATCAGTGGCTGGGTGAAAAGCAGTACTCATTAATAGCTTCGTTTCAAAGGCTTGTTGTAGCTTCTGCCAAAAGTTAGACAAAAATCTAGAATCTCGATCAGACACAATATCCTTCGGTACTCCATGCAGTCTCAACACCTGCTTGATGTAAGCCTTAGCTAATTGATCCATAGACCATGTTTCCTTCATAGGTATGAACACTGTAGACTTGGTCAATCTATCAACAATTACCCATATCGTATCATTCCCAGATTTACTCTTAGGTAGAGCAACAACAAAATCCATCGAAATGGAATCCCACTTCCATCCTGGCACATCTAAGGGTTGGACTTTCCCTTGGGGTCTTTTATGTTCACTCTTCACCTTCTGACACGTTAAACACCTGGAAACAAATTCAGCTATGTCCAACTTTATACGAGCCCACCAGAAATTCTTCTTTAAGTCCTTATACAACTTATCACCCCCTGGGTGCATCGAATATGGAGAATTATGGCCTTCTTCCATGATTTTCAATTTCAAATCTTCGCAAGCTTCAGGTATACACCACCTTCCTTCCACTCTTAAACTTCCATCTTCATGGATTTCGAAATCTCCAACATGACCCTCCCTCACCTTCTCTTTTATCTTTTCCATCTTCTCATCTTTTAATTGAGCTTCTTTAATTTGTTCAAACATAGAGGGTTGAATGGTCAATGCACTAAACATTTTCTCTACTTCTCCATATTGCATTACTTCAAGATTCATCTTCTGAAAGTCCAAACACAGTTGATCTGCCACCACCATAGTACTTAAGGTATGACTTGTCTTCCTACTCAAAGCATCTGCCACTACATTGGCTTTCCCTTCATGGTATTGGATATCCAAATCGTAGTCTTTTATGAATTCTAACCATCTTCTTTGCCTCATATTCAAGTCCTTTTGGGTGAAAATGTATTTCAAACTTTTGTGATCTGTATATATCTTACATGTCACCCCATACAAATAATGACGCCAAATCTTTAAAGCAAAGACTATTGCGGCCAACTCTAGGTCATGAGTAGGGTAGTTGACTTCATATGGCTTCAGTTGCCTTGATGCATAAGCAATGACTCTCCTATTTTGCATTAGGACACACCCTAGACCATGTTTAGATGCATCACTATATACTTCATAAGTATCACTTCCATCAGGTAAGGACAACACATGAGCTGTGGTTAGTCTTTCTTTTAGGATGGTGAAGGCTTTTTCACATTCTGGGCTCCAAATAAACTTGGACTCTTTCTTCATAAGGTTAGTCATGGTTCGGGCTATTTTGGAGAAATCCTTAACAAAACGTCTGTAGTAACCTGCTAGGCCTAGGAAACTTCTTATATCAGTCACATTCTTTGGAGTAGGCCATTCACTAACGGCTTCAATCTTATTTGGATCAATCAGCAACACCTTCCTTGGAAATGACGTGGCCCAGAAATGCCACTTTTTCCAACCAAAATTCACACTTCGAAAACTTTGCATACAATTGCTTCTGTTGGAGTGTTGACAAAATTATTCGGAGATGTTCCTCATGCTCTTCCCTATTCTTAGAGTAAACCAATATATCATCTATAAATACCACCACAAATTGGTCTAAGTATGGCTTAAAAATTCGGTGCATGAGATCCATAAATACTGTCTTGGCGCGTTAGTCAATCCAAAAGGCATCACTTTGTAAACTCATAATGACCATAACGCGTCCTAAAAGCGGTCTTAGCAATGTCCTTATCAGCAATTCTTAAGCGATGATACCACGACCTTAAGTCAATCTTTGAGAAAATTCCAGCCCCCTTCAGTTGGTCAAACAAATCATCGATCCTTGAAAAAGGATACTTATTCTTGATGGTCACTTGGTTTAACTCACGGTAGTCGATACACAACCTTAGACTACCATCCTTCTTCTTCACAAACAAGACAGGCGCACCCCATGGGGATACACTGGGCCTTATATAACCCTTTTCTATTAACTCTTCCAATTGGGTCTTTAGCTCATTCATTTCTGCTAGAGCCATACGATATGTGGCTTTGGATATTGAGCCAGTTTCAGGCATTAAGTCTATAGTGAACTCTACTTCTCTTATTGGAGGCATTCCAGGGATTTCTTCAGGAAAGACATCCTGAAATTCATTAACTACAGGAATATTCTCCATCTTCTCTTCTTCTACCTCCAACTTTTGTATACTACACAAGTACAATGGATACCCCTTTCTTATACAGTTCTTGAGTTGCATAGCAGAAATCACTCTTGGACTGAGCTTCTGATTGATTTTTCTGTAGGTTACTTTGACTCCTTTTGGACCTTTCAAGATCACTTTTTGGGCTCTGCAGTCTATTTGGGCTTTGAATTTCCCCAACCAATCCATTCCCAGAACAACATCTAGGTCATCTAATTCAAATTCAATTAAGTCTGAAGGAAAATTGGCCCCAACTATGGTCACTAAAACATCTCTATATAATTTAGAAACATCAATGACTTCTCCAGAAGGTATAACTATATCCATGCTTATAGGTTCGGGTTTTCCCAACTTAAGTTTTTCCACTAAGGTTTTGGAAATAAAAGAGTGAGAAGCTCCTGAAGGCTGAATCAAATAAAATCTTAACTGGAATAAAAGAGATGAAGAAAGTACCAGTCACTACGCCTGCAGTTGTTTCAACCTCACGATTGCTCATTACAAACACTCGACCTTGATTGTTCGCCTTAGCCTGATTGTCTCCTCCATTCCCATTCTTAGGAAGAACACGGTTATTAGTCACTGACTGCTGCTGGGGTCCTTTGCTCCCATTACCTCCCTGATTCTGGGTTGGCTTAGGATTTGCTGATGTTGAGTCTTTCTGGAAGCACTCATATTCTCTATGGCCTAACTTGTTGCAGATCCTACAAGTTACCAGATTTCCTTCACAGTCCTTCCCTGGGTGGTTTCTTGGGCATCTTTTACAGTAGTAGACTCTCTTAGACTTTCCATTTTCAGACTGACTACGATTGTTGTTATTCCCATTGCTTTTGTCATCTTTTCCTTGCTTGAATCCCCCATTAGTCTTTTGTCGCTTGTCTCCACCTTGGAACCCATTACTAGACCCGTTCCTTTTGTCTCTAGGATTTGCTTCTATCTCTCTTCTCTTGATCCCGAATAGATGGGCTGCTCTCCCATACACTTCATCTAGGCTATCAAAGTTAGCCCCTCCTAATTTCCCTTGAATGGACAAAGTCAACCCTTGCTCAAATCGTTGAGCCTTCAAAACTTCAGTTGGAACCACTTCAGGTGCAAACCTCATTAACTCTATGAACTTAGATTAGTACTCATTGACAGTCATGGTCCCCATCCTAAGACTTGTAAACTCTAGGCACTTCTTTTTCCTTAAGTGAGGTGGGTAAAACTTGGTTCTCAAACTTCCTTAAATTGTTCCCATCCAAAATCTCCTTGAGTTGCTAAAGACTCCTTCCTTTGAGACCACCATAAATCAGCTTCCTCCCTTAGGTAGTATGTAGCATTGTTGATCTTTAACTCATCAGTGCACTGAACAGCAGTAAACAACTTATCAAACTCCCTAATCCAGTTCTCAAGACTAGCTGGGTCCTCTTTTCCATCATAGACAGGTGGATTCCTAGAGGCTACTTTCTTAAACACATCACCAGCTAGGTCAGGTTCTTGTTGACGGTTCAGTTGAGTAGTCATAGCCTTAGCCAAATTCTTGGTTAGAGAAGTCAACTCCTTAAGAGTTGCTCGAGTATTAGATCTACTTCCGGGTCTACTTGCCATTTCTTCCTGGGTAAGAAACAAATAGGTACTACTTATTAAGTCATCCTACTAAATTTGTAAATCATACAACAATCATGATTCATAATATGATTGACATCAAGCACATAACATGAAAAAGGAAACTAAAATTTCATTTATTAAACTTCCTTAAAAAGGAATGCTAACATACTTAAAGAGTAGTATTCTAATTCCAGAACTACTAATTATTTAAAGTACTAACAACTACTAAAATATCTAAACATTTTCCTAAAAAATTATAAATAGTAAAAATCAGATGAATCGAAGTCTGAGTCATTTTGATCTTCTGCTTCAACATTAGCTTGGTGTCTTAACCATTCATCTTCAGACATAGGGTGATATCCCGGAGATGATGAACTACCCTCTGAGCTTGGCAGGTTGCTTTGAATATTGGAGGGTTCAGGACTAGTAGTAGATTCATGATAGGAGTGGCTCGGAGTTTGATATGCATTAATTATGTCTTGTGCTTCTTGTTGCTCTTTCCACTACTCAGCATATCGGAGGTCAAATATGAAATAAGGTACGGTAGCTAGCCAGATTCCTTCTTGGTAATGATCCCTCATGTTGGGCATTCCATCCGATAATTGCAATACATTATAATACTTATTGAATAACCAATGATAGGCTTCAAGGTATGGTAAGTGTTCTAGAAGCAGAGCAATTGTTGGTCCATGGTTGTAAAATTGTTGGTATCCTTGTTCTATTAGAAAGTTTGCATACTTGTAATAGCACGCACATAATCGATCCACGGTTTACGCATCTCTTTTGACTAGAATGGGTACGAAAAATGGACTATGACTTGCCATACCGAATGCGTGGTAAAAATTATAAATAGTAAGTACCACGTATATTGTCATCAAGACAATTAAATCTCCTTCCTTATGAAAATTTAATAACATTCTCACATTTAGCTAGACAAAAATGTCATACAATTATTCATAATAATAATGCGAGTGTAAAAAAGGAAATAAAAAAAATGCGAAACTCTAACTACTATTTGGGTACTCGAAAAAAAAAATCAAAGTCTATCATCTTATTCTACTTATGCACATAGAATGCTAAAACTTTTCTTGCCAAAATTATTTTTTTCAACCTTTTGTTTTTCCAAATATGTTTTATAATGAGTACTTGATTCATGACAAAGAATAGTCGGGCCAATGAATTTCCCAAGAAAGAGTTGGTTACACGCAACGTTGTTGAGAGCCCAAGCCTTTCCTTGCCAGAAACATTGCCAACCCAACTTATCCAAATCAATCGTTTTTCCTCAAATAATAAAATAGATTTTTATGCATATTTAATATAAATATAAAAAAAATGCGAAACTCTCTAACCTATATGCCCATCCTTAAGTCTACCCATTAATGTTAGATTCCAGTTTCATATCCCCAGGCTTTTAAACTGATACCACTTTGTAACACCCCCAAATTTCTCTCTTTTTGAAGAATATATTTATAAAACACTTGAAAAACTTGAGAGTATTACCGCCACGTGATAACGTTAAAGGCTAAAACTACTAACTACTAAATTAACAATGCAGCGGAAACTAATAATAATAACTTCTCTTTATTGATAAAATAAAAACTTTATTATTCAACTATGACAAAAATGGAATCTATAATAAATAAAAATAGCAACTCCTAGCTTAAGTATTATTCCCCACTAGCTCCCCCATGTGAAGTATGCATCAAATCAACCTGTAAATTCTGCTCACCAAAAGGGTCATCACAGGGACAAAGCCATAAAACAAACGAACAAAACGCGTGTCAGTAAAAATACTGAGTACATGTATATGCGGAAATTTAATACTTTATTAAACATTCAAAATATTTCTATAAACCTTCCTTGGATACTTATAATTAATACTTGTATAATATAAGGTACATAACTTTGATAAAACTCCTTTCCTTGCCTATGTACCTTTCCTAAAGTGTGCACACCCCCCAAGTTTAGTATTCCTTAATGAGTCTATGACGAGGGGAACTACCTTGTCCACATGACTTATACAAAAAGTACATGGGTAAAATATAATAGCTACCGTTCTTGCTAATAAATAACAAGTCGTTGCCTCTTTATAAATGTGATCATAAAAGATCATATAACTAATAAAATCCTTTGGAAATAATACTCCTTCAAAAGAATAATAATTCTTATATAAAACCTTAGCCATATAAAAGGCATAAATAATTACTGTTCATAAAAAAAATCTTGAAACTTTTAATTATAGAGATAGAATAATATTTAGTAAAGTAAGGTATTAATAGCTAGCAGGTTCATGCAAATTCTATCTGACATATTGGCGTATGACCTCGGCATGAAATTAGCACAATAGCAATTGTAGTTTACTGACATGTATCATGACATAATAACAGTGACTAAGAATTTCATGTGGCTTATTCAGAGTACTAATTCACGGCACTTTATAAGAGGACATTATTTCACTCAACTTTTTAACAATCGAACCTACGATCAACTATAAATTACTACCATGTTCATAGTAAGTCATAAATTTAACATACTCATGTAGACTCATAATATAATATTCATAATAAGGCTCATGAAGTTCATAATAAAACTCATATAAACATGCGTTTCAATTCAAAATAATAACCCTAAACATGATACTACGCATGCAGAACAACATTTAAAGATCTACATATACACGCACCTTGAAAATTAATAACTACTAGGGAGAAGAGAAAAGGTAGGCTAAGAGGGAAAAAGAGAGAGTTTAAACTTGAGAAAAGAGATGTATTCCTCAAATTTGGTGTGAAGAATATGATGGGTGGAGGCCCCTATTTATACTAGTTGGACAAGTAGAGTCATACTAGGACTCGGAACTAAAGAGATGGATTTTTGAGAAAAGATAATTAATTTTAACTAGGATACACTATTTCCTTATGCTCATATAGATAGAATAGATGAATATTCCATAAGATAAATAGTCTAGATGCTAAACCAAAAGATAAAAAAAACAAAGTAACCATTTTGGATACAACTTACGCCCCGTGAGTTTGCACCGAAACAAACTCTTTTTTTTTTCTTTTTCTTTTTTTGTAAATCTTTTCTCTTTATTTTGTAAATCCTTTTTGAATTTTCCTTTTCAAAATATTTTTAATTTTTCTAAACTAATTACTTGGATTATAATATGTAAACTTTTAGGCCCAATATTTAATTTGGGCTAAAGTCTATTTGAAAAACCCATAATCTATTATAAAAGCCTATTTAAAATCTTTATAATTAATAAAAAGCCTTTTTAGTATATAAAACCTTTTAAAAATTATAACTAATAACTTACTAAAAATACGGAGTATTACACCGGGCGAGTCCTCAAACACGCCTATTTCGCCTACGTCTTCACCAGATTCAAGGCATCAATCTTACACATTCATTAGGGATTGGCTTCCATGCAACTTCAACACTATAGTATTATCATTCCTCTTCTAGAAATTCTTAGGTGTAATAACCCATAACCTAATAACCCATAAACCACCACTCTTCCCTTAAACCCTCGCGCTCTCTCTCTCTGTAACACTCCGTCCTTTTATAAACATAATATAAACAAAATAGAACATTTTATTAAAGAAATGACGACGGCGGAAATATCGTCTGACGGAAATGTCACTCTAAATAAGGGTTAAATATAAACTAAAGGAAATAAAACCCAAGTGAATTATCTCAAAATAACCAAAAAGAGGTAAAGCAACCTTATAAACCCAATATATATAGTAAATATAAAATAAAATAAGATGTCTCAAACAAAAATCCTAAATAGTCTTTCTCTCATTTCCCATAACACGAAATAATCACCTGCAAAATATATCAACAAACATCCACAATCAGTGGGGAGTAACTCACAGCTCTCCCAGCTCAATTAGGATCCATATAAGAGTTATAAAAGTCTTAATAATCAAGTCACACAAAAACATCTCAACAGTAAACTTCAGATAATCCAATAAAACACTTAAACAAAAATAATACTAACATGCTCACTACAAGAAAATGCTGAAACAACGACTGCTTCACAGCGACGGTTAGTGAAACAGTCGTTAAATTTTATTTCAGCGACAGCTTTGAGCCGTCGGTAAACACCGACAGCTTTGAGCCGTCGGTAAACACCGACAGCTTTTAAATTATTTAACGACGGGTAAACGGTCGCTGAATATCAACGACGATTTAAAGCCGTCGGTGTTTTTATTATTTTAAATTTTAGATTTTTTTAACTTTAGGCGACGGTGTTAAACGGTCGCTGAGTACAAAGGAGTTAAAATAAACTCGGGCATCTTTGTTGTTTTTCAGTCGTTCATTTTCAAAACTCTTTTTTCAAAACACAAAAGGGAGAGGAGGGCGCGCGAATTGAAGGCCAAGGTCAGACCTCCTTGCCGTTCCGACTACCGGCGACAGCCCATTTTCGCTCTCCTAGCCGCCGGTAATTTCTGAAGGTTCGTGTTTAGTTTTTTTTTTTTTTTTTGGTTACTCATCAAACCCTAAAAATGGGGTTTTTGGGATATAGGTTATAAACACCAAGTTCGCCGGTCGTCCTCGCCGCCGGTAATACCTCAATTCGAAAATTCACTTGCAATCTGTAAGTTCGACTACTATTCCAGGTACTTAATTGAATTTGTTGTTTGAATTTTCAGTTTTTAATATTTGAGTTAGAACTTTGTTTGATTTTGGTTTTATCGTTTTTCATTGGTGAATTTGAAGAAATTTAGATTTTGGGGGTTCAGTTGAAGTTACTCAAACCCTAGATGTGCCAATGATTGTAGTATGTTATTGAATTTTGCACTGCCGATGTGTATATACATATATTTTTCCTTTGATGTTTCTAGTGCGAAATTGAGGTTTTATGTGAAGTATGAAGGAATCATTTTGTAATTGTGAGTGTTTTGGATAAATTAACAAATTGTTGAAAGGTTTGATCAACTAAGGTTCTAAAAAGAATGTGTTTTGTTTGTGGTTGATCTTGGAGATTGAGTCTTGAAGTCACATGCTTTAGATTATGGTTTGATCAAACTTTTCATCACTGAAAATTACCTTTTCCTCTCTGTCTTTCTATTGTTTTTCTTAGTCAAGAATAATTGAAGTATGAAGGATTCACATAATGATTTCGTTACTGTGAGTATTTTGGATGTGAATTTTGCGAGTTTAGAATTCAATTTGAGATTGATTTGCATAGCAAGAATATGAAATTGTTTAGTTGTTTGAACTTTGCGATGGCTATCTGTGGTAGTTTTGATAAATTGAGTTGTATTTGAAGTATGATCCTTCTTTTTAATTGCAAGTTTCTCTTTAATAAAAAGAGGTTTTTGTGGATTTTTGGTTGATGTTTTTATACATGCTTTGGTGGATAGGTTTAAAGTTAGACTGTACACATGCTTGCTCTTAATTTGAACATGTATGTGCAGCA
This sequence comes from Beta corolliflora, assembly GCA_947648045.1. Classification (NCBI taxonomy): domain Eukaryota; kingdom Viridiplantae; phylum Streptophyta; class Magnoliopsida; order Caryophyllales; family Amaranthaceae; genus Beta; species Beta corolliflora. The sequence continues at coordinate 75,216 of CANSZD010002896.1, forward strand.
TGGAGTCCCAGCATGGTGGTCGAGATAGCTTAGCTAGAAGCGAAGGTCGTGAGAATTTGATTCCTAGGGAGCTTTTTCAGTCACCAGAACCACAAGAAAGGCAGATCCCTATCTCAGAGACACAGGGAGATGATTCACAGGCACGTGACTTTGTTAACCACGTACCAGAGACTCCGAACAGTCATATGGAGGAAGGTGAAGGGTCGAACCGTGCAAAAAAAAAGGTTTTAAGCCCTACTGGATTGTGGTAAGTTTGTAAGCTAATATACGCTTCATGATATTTGTATCAAATGATATTCACAATTCACGTGTTTGTTTGGTTTTCATTTTAGGTTTGATGATAACAAGGTTAGTGGGTTCATCACTAACATTTTCCAGGGCCATTTCCGACAACCTTGGTTCAATTACAGTGAGGTAGACAATGCCACAAAGGCGCATTGGTGGAACTCCTTCACGGTATGTATGAATCGAATTATGAAGAATGAAATTGATTATATTAGTTTATTAATAACTTGGTTTAATGTTTGATTAAAGGGTCTTTACGAATGGGCTCCTGAGTTAGATGGCCAAGTGAGGAAGGCTTACAAGATGAAAGCGGCAAATCGTCTAAGAGACTTGCGATATTGGGCGGTTAACAAAGCCAAAGAAAGGCCAAAATGGTTGGGGGAGACCATCTACGAGGAGATGAAGAAGAAAAGTGAAGACCCCACGTTTCGGGAAAAATCTGAAACGGTGAAAAAGAACCGCAGAGGTGGCTCACTGTCTAATCCAATTGAGCCGTCACACTTTCAGGGTTCTATTTCGGCGGCGCAGCATGCTAAAAAAATGGTAAAAATGTTCCATATCTACTATTTAGTATAAATTACAAGACATTTTCGGTATAAGTAAAAAACTAAGCCTTTGTTCAACAATGTACAGGCAAAGAGTAGAGGAGGAGTACTTCCTACCGCTCCCGAGTTGTTCTTGAAGACTCATTTCAAGACTGTTCCTGGAAAAGGAGAAATTCCAGCAAACAAGAAAGCAAAGGAAATCTCGGTACATACTTCTAAACATACTTAGAACCATGTTAGAACCAAATATAGGCAATTTTAGCCCATTTTTAGGCCATTTTAGTTCTAAATGAATAAATATGAGTAGTTTGAATTAGTTTAAGTTATAAACATCTCAAATATCATGTATGTAGTTTGTGTGATGAGTTTAATAGTAGTTTTGATTGAAAATACAAAATATAGGCAAGTTAGAACCAAATATAGGTCATTTTAGGCCATTTTAGTTCCAAATGAATGAATATGTGTAGTTTTAAGTTAGTTTAAGTTATAAACACCTCAAATATCATGTATATAGTTTGTTTGATGTGTTTAATAGTAGTTTTGATTGAAAATACAAAATATAGACAAGGTAGAACCAAATATAGGTCATTTTAGGCCATTTTATGCCATTTTAGTTCCAAATGAATGAATATGTGTAGTTTTAAGTTAGTTTAAGTTATAAACACCTCAAATATCATGTATATAGTTTGTTTGATGTGTTTAATAGTAGTTTTGATTGAAAATACAAAATATAGACAAGGTAGAACCAAATATAGGTCATTTTAGGCCATTTTAGTTCCAAATGATTGAATATGTGTAGTTTTAAGTTAGTTTAAGTTATAAACACCTCAAATATCATGTATATAGTTTGTTTGATGTGTTTAATAGTAGTTTTGATTGAAAATACAAAATATAGGCAAGTTAGAACCAAATATAGGTCATTTTAGGCCATTTTATGCCATTTTAGTTACAAATGAATGAATATGAGTAGTTTTAAGTTAGTTTAAGTTATAAACACCTCAAATATCATGTATATAGTTTGTTTGATGTGTTTAATAGTAGTTTTGATTGAAAATACAAAATATAGACAAGGTAGAACCAAATATAGGTCATTTTAGGCCATTTTAGTTCCAAATGATTGAATATGTGTAGTTTTAAGTTAGTTTAAGTTATAAACACCTCAAATATCATGTATATAGTTTGTTTGATGTGTTTAATAGTAGTTTTGATTGAAAATACAATATATAGACAAGGTAGAACCAAATATAGGTCATTTTAGGCCATTTTAGTTCCAAATGATTGAATATGTGTAGTTTTAAGTTAGTTTAAGTTATAAACACCTCAAATATCATGTATATAGTTTGTTTGATGTGTCTAATAGTAGTTTTGATTGAAAATACAAAATATAGGCAAGTTAGAACCAAATATAGGTCATTTTAGGCCATTTTATGCCATTTTAGTTACAAATGAATGAATATGAGTAGTTTTAAGTTAATTTAAGTTATTAACACCTCAAATATCATGTATATAGTTTGTTTGATGTGTTTATTTGATTGAAAATACAAAATATAGGCAAGTTAGAACCAAATATAGGTCATTTTAGGCCATTTTATGCCATTTTAGTTCCAAATGAATGAATATGAGTAGTTTGAAGTTAGTTTAAGTTATAAACACCTCAAATATCATGTATATAGTTTGTTTGATGTGTTTAATAGTAGTTTTGATTGAAAATACAAAATATAGGCAAGGTAGAACCAAATATAGGTCATTTTAGGCCATTTTAGTTCCAAATGATTGAATATGTGTAGTTTTAAGTTAGTTTAAGTTATAAACACCTCAAATATCATGTATATAGTTTGTTTGATGTGTTTAATAGTAGTTTTGATTGAAAATACAAAATATAGGCAAGTTAGAACCAAATATAGGTCATTTTAGGCCATTTTATGCCATTTTAGTTACAAATGAATGAATATGAGTAGTTTTAAGTTAGTTTAAGTTATAAACACCTCAAGTATCATGTATATAGTTTGTTTGATGTGTTTAATAGTAGTTTTGATTGAAAATACAATATATAGACAAGGTAGAACCAAATATAGGTCATTTTAGGCCATTTTAGTTCCAAATGATTGAATATGTGTAGTTTTAAGTTAGTTTAAGTTATAAACACCTCAAATATCATGTATATAGTTTGTTTGATGTTTTTAATAGTAGTTTTGATTGAAAATACAATATATAGACAAGGTAGAACCAAATATAGGTCAGTTTAGGCCATTTTAGTTCCAAATGATTGAATATGTGTAGTTTTAAGTTAGTTTAAGTTATAAACACCTCAAATATCATGTATATAGTTTGTTTGATGTGTTTAATAGTAGTTTTGATTGAAAATACAAAATATAGGCAAGTTAGAACCAAATATAGGTCATTTTAGGCCATTTTATGCCATTTTAGTTACAAATGAATGAATATGAGTAGTTTTAAGTTAATTTAAGTTATAAACACCTCAAATATCATGTATATAGTTTGTTTGATGTGTTTAATAGTAGTTTTGATTGAAAATACAATATATAGGCAAGTTAGAACCAAATATAGGTCATTTTAGGCCATTTTATGCCGTTTTAGTTCCAAATGAATGAATATGAGTAGTTTTAAGTTAGTTTAAGTTATAAACACCTCAAATATCATGTATATAGTTTGTTTGATGTGATTAATAGTAGTTTTGATTGAAAATACAAAATATAGACAAGGTAGAACCAAATATAGGTCATTTTAGGCCATTTTAGTTCCAAATGATTGAATATGTGTAGTTTTAAGTTAGTTTAAGTTACAAACACCTCAAATATCATGTATATAGTTTGTTTGATGTGTTTAATAGTAGTTTTGATTGAAAATACAAAATATAGGCAAGTTAGAACCAAATATAGGTCATTTTAGGCCATTTTATGCCATTTTAGTTCCAAATGAATGAATATGAGTTGTTTTAAGTTAGTTTAAGTTATAAACACCTCAAATATCATGTATATAGTTTGTTTGATGTGTTTAATAGTTGTTTTGATTGAAAATACAAATTATGGGCAAGTTAGAACGCAAATATTGTTTGTTTGGTGTGTCACATTGTTGTTTTTACTTGAAAATTCATGAATATGAGTACATTATTTAACCAAATGCAGGAGACATACACAAAGAAGCTGGATGATTGTACCACTCAAGGGTCACAGCCGAACCCTAATTTGTTGTATTGGGAGACAGTTGGTGGGAGGAACAGAGGAAAAGTTCAGGGTTTGGGTCAGGGAGATCATTTGTACTACAACTCTTCATCTGGGCGAGGAGATGGCTCTTCACAACCATATGAGCCGTCCATTTTTTCTCAGCTTGAGGCGCAGGTGGAGGCAAAGGTCGCTGCGCGGATAGAAGAGGTTGAGGCAAGGATCGCAGCACGAATAGAAGAGTCAAACCGTTGGTTGAGGCAAGGATCGCAGAGGTTGAGGCAAGCGCTTAATATAAATAGGGTAAAGATAACCGAATAAACAAAATGGATAAATTACTATGTATATAAACTCAAGTATCAACAACATAAACCATCAAAGTTTAAATTAATAAAAATAATATAGTTAGTTTGAGAGAGAGAGCTGAACGCTAGTGGACAATCCACTTCCTATGGTAATGTCAGATCGCAACCTCCAGACAGCCTATGGGTTACCTTCCCTATTGCCTGTGTCTAAGAATGGTCATACTCCCGATGCGGTGTAGGATTTCGTCCTCACCGACCTCTTGGACGACAATAAAACCAAGGTATACCTAGGATTCCGTCCTATGGTTTGCATGTTCTTCACCTTAGGATTCTGTCCCTCCGGATATCTTGCTCTCAAACAAATAGTAATAATTAAAATAATACTCATAATCATCAACAAATCATTATCAACTCAAGTGGATGCCCTTAATGCCTTACACCAAATCAGCAGAAATCTAGGATCGCAACCCAAGAATTTCAATTCAAAATAATATTCTTCTCAAAATATTTATGATAATAATAAATAATAACATTGTCTCCAAAATACAAAAACACACATCATAATAATAATACTATATAATATAGACAACCATGATATTCATCAACTTATGGCGCCATGCTAGTTAAACATTCCTAACTAACAGTAACCTCAACATGCTAAAAAAACGGATTAAACATGTTTAGCAAATAAAAGCTATAATCTAATTAAGATAAAATAAAAGTACAAACCCACAATATAGACCATGATTATAATACTCATAAAAAGCACTTCATGGCATAAAAATATTGTAGCTAAGCAAAAGAATGGAACTAAATTATTAACAAAGCCCACGATTTATCATACTAGTATACAGTAAAGCTTTCAATAACAAAGCTCACAACTTAACTTTGATTAAATAATAATAAAAAAAAGAGTAGAATTGCCATGAATCCATCTTCACAACAAGACATCGGTAAATGAGGAAACAAGCAGACTAGAAGCAATATAAGAACATCCATCAACAAAATTCATCAACCAAGGCATCCAAACACTACGTACCAAACTGTTGTGAAATCATGCACCTCATAATAGTTGAACATAAGTAATCAATTTAGTAGACTCATATTACAAAAGTTTCCCAACAAACCATGAACTCGCATGAACTAGAAGAAGTTTACAGTTTACACTCTAAACTAATAACTCATTACTCAACACATAATTTAAGCATATAATCATATTAGTAAGACAAGAAAATCAGGAATATTCACAACAACGTAATGTACATATTATATATAAGCAAGAATACAAACCCACAATAAGTCAATAACATATAATTTTCCACCAAAAGTCCTAACATAAAACTAGCCCAAATATAACTATTAAAACTAATATAATCCCTATATGGATTCTAACCGATCTAAGGTCGCCGTTAGTTACCTTTGAAGATCTCCAATTGCTTGCATTTCCATTATGTACTGTTCTGTTCCAACCATGATTCCCGACGCTATAAAGCTCGGATTCCAAATCTCTCCAGTGAAAGTAATGTTCCATACGTCGTCAAGGTGCTGTCCAAATTTCAGGACGATCGAACGGTTAGATCTTTAGATATATTCCTTTTCGTGAAGGTATGGCAGGAAAAACCGAGAAGAACTCTTCCTCTCTTTCTCTCTTCAAAAAGTCGACTGATTTGGGGAAGAAGTGAGACTGATTTTTGCTGTTACAAACGGCTTCAAAGATGATTTAAAAGAGATTAAAGAGGGAGGTTATCAATAAGGGATTCAATTGGGCATTAAAGAGGGGGTTACAAGGAGGGTTACAAGCTTCAAAAGTCACTTCCTTCTCCATTAAAATAACTGATTTTTGGGCAGCTCTTTCAGGAACCAAACTTCATTTCCAAAAAGTTGTTACGACAGTCCAACGCGTGGTTGAAACGATAAAACAAAATGCATAGCTAAAACACGAAATTTAATTACTAGAAAAAAAAATTGTAATCAAATAAATTTTATAAATATAACACTTTTTAAAAGTTGAAAAACAAATAATATAAGATATAATATTTTTAAGAAGTACAATATTATAATATTAACAGAAAATAATAATAAAGGGAAAATAACTCGAATAAATTATGAGCGAAAATCCGTGGTGTTACACTCTCTCTCGACCTTTCACTCTCTCTCTCCTCCTCCTTACCGTCATGCGCCTCCCACCACTGCGAACCACCTAAGAACCGCCAACCTTCTCCCATTTCCATATTCTAGGGTTTAGAGCTTCGTCGAAAGCTACAATGGCGTACCAACCTGAGAATCGCTAGATATCTACAATTCCGGAATTCTAGGGTTTCGAGCTTCGTTGGTAGCTACAATGGTGGACATAAATCGCGATCATTAATTAGGTTAAAGATGAACACACACCATTAGTACTCATATGGGGACATCGATGTCCAAGGAGCTGCGAACATGGGAAAAGCGACAGATATTTAATTAGTTAAGCAACCGACCTCCAGTCTCGAAATTGTAATGGGGGCCATGTACACTTTCTTGAATGGAGGTAAATATAATAAGGGGCATGTACACTTTCTTCAAATTTGGCCCTTCATTTGTAGTTAGAAAAAAAATATAAGATTCGTATTTACAGCTTGCTAATGGGGACTATTCTCAAAAGTTTAAACAACAAAACTTTAATGAATTTTGCGAATACCAAGAGTTGAACTCATGTTCTCATTGTTCCTTCCCTTACATTTTTACTACTGAGTACTGATTCAAATGTTTTCTTTTGTCTTTTCTTTAAACAATTAAAATAAATATATTTTGGGGCCTTTATATCTTGGGGGCCCTGTTCCGTCGCCCTAATTGTATGAGCCAAGAACCGCCACTGCCTCCAGTCGTGAATTCCGGCGAAATTCACCGAAAAACAGAAAGTGGACGCCATAACCGGGAAAAGAGAAAGAGAGTAGGAGAGAGAATCAGTGTCCACGGAGCAGCAAACATGGCAAAAGCAACAGATATTTAGCTGAGGAACCGACCTCTAGTACTAAAACCCGATGAAATTCGCCGGAAAACAAATAGTGGACTCCATGAGCGCGAAAAGAGAAAGAAGTAGGAGAGAAATTGTAGAAGAAGATCTTCTTAAGTTGAGAAATCATCCATGGAAAAAGTGTGGGTTGAAGAAGGAAGAAGAAGAAATGAGTTTGATTTATTTATTGAGTGGAGAAGGAGAGTGAGGAGATATCATAATTGCAGATTTTATCAGGGCATTAACAATTCATTTTATTATTACAGTTTTAAAAATGATACGAAACATACCAATAATAAAATGAAAGAGTTCTATAAAATGGAATGAAACAATCCAAAATGATATGACACTGATGACATCATAGAAAATTGAAATGACATGAAACAGATAAAAAATGATATGATACAGCTGACAAAATAAATGACATCAAGCAAAACTAAAATGACATGATGAAGATTATGAATGATATGAAGTAAATGACAAAATGACATCAAACAAGAGTGAAATGGCGTGAAACAAATCAGAAATGATATCAAAACATATGACAAAATGACATCAAAATAAAACTCAAATGACATGAGATAAAGGACATCAGATACATGTCAATCATTATTTGTGTAATCCACTAGTAGAATAATTGCTTATTGCTGCGGTGGTATTACTACGGTTTTACCCATACGCAGCAATACCCCATGTGGAAAAAAAAGGTAAAATATAAAATAGACCTATTGCTGCGGTTTCGGCCGGAAAACGCAACAATAGATTTCAACGGGAAAATTTTCAAACTTAAGTTGACTTTTTGACCAGCTTTATTGTTGCGGTTCCCAACCATAACCGCAACAATATATTAAAATATTACTTTTTTTTATTAATATTTGAACCTATTGCTGCGGTTCCTACAAAAAACCGCATCAATAGGCTGTTTTAAATATAAAAAAAATGTGCGACCCAATTAGGGTTTTGTTCCTCTTTCCTTTTAACAACTCATCAGCCGTTTTCTCCTCACTATCCTCTCTCTCTCCTCACTATCTCTCTCCTTTCTCTCCTTCAACTCCTCGCCGAACCAACGCCTGCTGCGATCACCTCCTCATCGACGAACACCAACAACGACGATCACCTCCTCATCTCTCATTTCCTCATCTCTCATTTCCTCATCATCGACGAACTGCTCGGCGTTGGCTCGTCTGGAGATCTCGGTGTTGGCGCGTCTCTAGATCTGCTCGATCTCGCACGTCTCCGTCGCGACTACTTCTACTGCGGTGGTCATCATCTTCGAATCGGCTCGCCTGAAATCTGCTCGCCGACATCAAATAATCGAGCAACCACTCGTGGTTCTTCATCTTCAGATCTCGAGGAGTGAGAGGTGTTGGTCGTGGCCTACAGATCTCGGCGGTCTCTACTCGCTCGTCGTTGTTGCTCCACCAGCAAACCGCAACCGACGAACGGATCTGGGTAGGTTTTTCAGTTTTTTTTCGATTTTAGCAAACAACAAACGGATCTGGGTCGGTTGTGATTCTCCCAAACCGGAGTTTTAAATAGAATTCCGGCGCCGAACCAGAACCCCTTGAAATTGTTGCTTGTCGTTGAACCAGACGAAGACGAAGACTCCTTCGTTGGTTTGTCGGCTGTTCAGATCGGCTTCATTTATTTATTTTTTTGTTTTTTTTTATCTTTTGTACTTAGCTTGAAATTTATCAAGATCTAATTTTAGGATGTTGATGTATTTATTTCCCGATTTATTTTAATTTTATATTTTTAGAATTAATATGATGTTATGTTCCTGATTTTTGGTTTTTTATATATTTCTTTTTTTTATGTGTTGTATAATTTTTTGGTATACATACATCTAAAGATTCTCTGTCTCTACTTGCAATATTTAGTGTCTTATTTTCTTTCTATATTTTTATCTCTCAAATTTGATGGCAAACTATGAAAAAAAAAGTATTTGTACCTGCACTTATTGTTGCGGTTTTGGCCAGGAACCGCAGCAATATGTGTACGTTTTTTAATATAAAATAATACATATTGCTGCGGTTTTGGCTAGGAACCGCAGCAATATCTTGGCCTATTGCTGCGGTTAAAAACCGCAGCAATAGGTTAATTACCTATTGCTGCGCGGCCAAAACCGCCGCAATAGGCCACTTAATGACCGCAGCAATAAGCAATTATTCTATTAGTGATCCATGTCATTTTTATTGGAGTATGTGTCATTATTTGTTCTTATATACACGTGATATTTTGTTACACAATAAGGCTTTGTTCTTCTAACTGAATTCATGGAAATTCAGTTCACTTCAGACAAATCAAGTTCAGTTCAGAGAAATTAAGTTCAGTTCAGTTCACTTCAGTTCAGAACTTTTATTATTATTGTTATTATTGTTATTATTATTTTATTATTTTATTATTATTATTATTATCTATTATCTATCATTATTTATTATTATCTATTGTTATTATTATCATTACTACTACTACT